>VXAX01007965.1:758022-861921 GCA_013399835.1 Leptocoma aspasia
TCAACCAAATCTCTTAATTAAAAAAAAATGTGGAAAAGCTAAGCAATTCTATTTAAAATTAAAAGATTCAATTTGTGGCTGGATCACTGCACCATGTATATGTAGTTTCTTCAAAATTGTACATTGCAGATGTTAGCAGGGTTAAAGTAAAAAGGACAACATTATGTGACAGTAGCAGTAGACTGTATATCTGATTCACAAGAGATCTGCCTTTGTATGCAATGAGATATTTGATTCTGCTTGCTGGGTATTATTTGGCGACATCTGAGAGGAAGAATTTATATGTAAGAAATAATTATTGTAAGAGCATTGTCCTTAGCAAATAATAAGGCAAAACACAGGAAATGCATTGCAAGCAAAGAGCTGAAGTCTGAACTTCAGCTCTCAGAAACCTGTCTGTTTTCAGACTAGATGTTCTTTTATTGGCAGCCTCAAGCAATTTTTAAATATTTCTCAGTTTTGAACCCCAGTCCTAGTATTTTTGGTCTGGGATCCTGTTAGTAAGCACAAGATATCCTCAGTTGTTCTTTCCTACCTGTATCCAAATGATTTGAAAATGTGACTAAATGATTTTTAGAATATTTCCTTCAATACCTTCTTTGTGAGGAAACCACTTTGTTTTTAATAAATACTAAATTTTGGTCAATTATTAGCAGTATATCATGCTTAAATAACAAAAAGATCTTCCAGAACACTTCATCGGATACAATAATGATACCACACAGAGAAAAAGTACTGAAATAAGCTCTTACTTGAAATTAGTTATGAGTTAATATCATCTGTGGTGGCATGTGCCATGTGTTTGTATCCACTGGAATTCTGTCTTTACACTTGTAAAATAAATAGATCTATACTGATGTATGTGCAGCTTGCTCACTTCAGATTTTTGCTACATGAAAACAAATACTGAAATGCCATTTAACTGTACCTGTACCAAAAATCAGGGATGGAAGAACCTGTGCATGCAGGGAGCGGGCAATAGAGAAACAGTGTCAATTTGCAAAGAAGGAAAGGAGAAGGCTATTGATGAAAGAATGGGAACTTACATTTTTCCTATAACCATGTAATGCATACTAAAGTTAAGAATAATCAGTTTCTTTAAGGTAGCCTGTACTTTGGGGCTTTTCTAATGTATAGTACAAAAACGGGATTTTGTCATCATGCTATGTGTATGGGTGTTCACATCATCTTCCTGTCACCCATTTTAGCTCTCACATTTGTAATTATTGTCTTGAAGTGTGTGTGCCACTTTCTGTGTCCCTGCTCTGGGAGAAGCTGGAAGCGGAGTTGACATTTTCAAAGAAGAGAGAATTGAAGAGAGTGCTTTGTAGGTGACCTGCCTTGGGAGGACCTACAGGCAGTGCTCACATGATCTCAGATGACAAAGTCAATAGGCAGTGAGAAAAAAGTATGTTGCAAGCCAGGCATGGCTGATTCCAAGGATTTGTCTGATTTTTGAGCTCTCTCTCCATAAGTTGTAGATAGGAATATCTGCTTTGTTTTCCTGTTTATATTTCTGTGAAGTCATTTTTCAGCTGCCTTCTTTGTCAGCCAGAGTCTTTATAAGCATGTTTTCCTGACTGTGTGATAGAGATCTTTTGAGCAGATTATGGTATGTACAGTGAGCTCGCTTTATAAGCGAGACTCAGATTTCTCAGCTTTTGATGTTGTGGAGAATCAGCTACTTTTTAAAATGTGTCTTTTGATTTTTTTAGGATCTGCATATTTCCATCAGAAGGAGTGTCTTGCACTTAGTGAGAATATTGCAAACTGGGTTATACCTTCTTCTGACTCTTTTTTTCCCCAAAGTGCACAATGTACACAGTGTCTTATGTTTGCCCCAGCCATTGTCCCAGCATACTTTCATTTCAGCAGAAGCTGCAAATTTAGTGCGTAGGGGTGGTTTAGAAAGTGTAGATGTTGTAGAACATGCCTGCAAGTTCACAGATAGAAAGGAAGAGAACAAGGCTGCCCTACTGGATCTGAAGGGGCTCAGAGCATGAGTAATTTTCTGTTTAGTTTTATTCCTTTTAATTTGCCTTTTCTTCTAAAAATAGAGGAGAAATTTAAAAGACACTGCGTTGCTCCTTGGAAAGGTTGACACCTGCAATGTGAATTTTCATTGCTACTATAAAGAAATTACTGCAAAGAAATGTGAAGCGATTGTAGCCCCAAATACTCCATGATGTTTTCCTGTCTTAAAGCCTGTCCTTGCCCTGCACCCAGTATGTCTTAAAAACACTGCAGCTAGAAATAGATCCTAGGGAATGTATTAAGCCTTTCGCATTAATAACAGGTTGTGAGCAAAGAAAGACCTAATGACGTATGTCAGAATCAGTGCAGGAACTGCAGGAGTGGATTTGTAGCAGCGTTAGGGAGGACTGCATCCTCCCCATTAGCACAGCTTGGTGTGCTGCTCACTGCATGTCACATGCTGGATGGAGTTTGTGCACAGCTCCCCTTCTCTTCATCCTTCAGCCCGTTCCTCCCTGAAGAAATAAATGCAAAAGGGATTAATAGTCCAAGGGTTAAAATTCTTTACATACATGGCAGAGTCTGTAGCACATGGAAACGCGTGTGTTCCCTGGTAAACTAAAAGTAGTGAGAACAGCAAAAAAGTTGCATAAAAACTTGAAAGCAACTATGCTCTATTTTGAATAATCTTGCTAAAGACCATTTACAAAGTATTGATTTGTCATCTTAATTCTGAATTTTTGTGGCATTTCTGGTCATTTCAAATAGAGAAATAAGCAGGCTGACTTCTATATTCCATAACATTTCCTCCCCTCCATTTGGTTTTATATACATGGAGATTTGTTTATTCAAGGCTGCCTCTTAAAAATAAGAATTCTAATTTCTTTAGTCACAACACTGATTAGCTGAGTTGGTCAGAGCATGGTGCTAGTAATGCCAAAGCTGTGGGTTTGATATCCATATGCACCATTCACTTTAGAGCTGGACTTGATGATCCTTCTGGGTCCCTTCCAGCTCAGAATATTCTGTGATTTCTGCAATTTAAGTATGTGAACTGAAGCCATTATGGACATTTATTATGAACATCTAAAGTTCATGTTATTTTCTGTGCCTGGACCAATTAAAAATTACTTGAACAAAGAAAGAGGCACTGGGTAAAAGGATAAGTGGAAATTTTATTAGAAGGGTATGGCTAATTTTCTTACACATCAAATATATAAATAAGCAATACTGAGAATAGCATAAAAACAACGTAATCTTTCTAATAGACTGTTGATAATTATTTGCTTTCTTACCCAAATGGGCATAACTTGTTATTTAGACCGTAATTTATTACAAAAAAAAATCAGTAAGTGGCTAAAGAAAAATCAGTTTTTCATATCCTGAACTTTTTCTCATAATTATTGATTTCACTTCTCTTATTAATTTTCTGTCTATTGCTACATCTTTTCTTAAAAGCTTACTAGAGCACAGTAATAGCCATTACCAGAAATAGTAAACATATAATTATTATTTTGTTATTTCACTGATTAGCTTTTGAGTAACAATTTCCAAAAGAACATTCTTGTAAGAAATATTTTAGGCAGTGTTTTTTTCCCCTAAGGTTTTGGTAAATGCAGTTCCCAAGGCATTGCAGTAACTTCTTATCACTATGCTAAATGCAGCCATTTGAAGGTTTCGTGACCCCAAAGAGCACACCAGCGGCTTGACACTTGAAGCATTTCTGGTTGTGCTTTGGTCTAAGTAGAGAAAAAAGGTCAATCCATTACACTGGGAAATAAATAGGAGAAAATGGAAAAAAAATTCTAAAGAGGAGGAAGTAGTGAATTCAGTTACAAAACAGAAGTGGGAGCGTGAAGCTTAAGCATGAACATGGAGAGAGCATGCAACCTCCATGAATATTATTTCATTGTTCATTTGTTAGAGAAGGGTTATTAATATATATTATTAATTTGTTTATATATATAATTAATTTGTTAGAAAAGGGTTATTAAGATGTATTATTAATTTTACAGTATTTGCATGTTTTTAGTGACCAGTTTTACTTGTGCTAAGATTGCTGTGAATGACCATTTAAAATGAATATAGGTGTCAGAAGTTGTCTCTTACTTTGTGCCTTTAGATGATTTCTGTTTATTTTTAAAAATCTGTTATTGCATAATATCAGCTCCTCCAGCTGGGAACATTAGTAGAAGACCTCAGCCCTGTTACTGTGTGGTTTGTACAAAGACCAGTGTTGCAGACTTGGTTTTACAGAGACTGGAACCAACCTTTTGAATCTGAAAGAGAAAACAGAGCAGGGGTAGACTTCGACGGACTTGGAATAAGATTAAGGGTTTGCATTTGCCATAACAGCTAAAAAGAAGAGAGAGACAAGGATGCAAGCATAGTGTTTAGACATAAAGCAGCAGCCCATGGGATTGAAAAGGCCAGCTGAGACCAAGCACATGGGCACTTCTGCAGTCCTGAGCCCACTGTTGCCTCCAGCTAATCGAGGACAGTGTTTCCTGCATTCACGTTACAGTTGTCATTGTGATACTTGTGGCTGTAATTACCACGGCCTGTAGTGACAGGACAAGGGAGCAACAGAGTTAAACTAGAAAAGGAAAGATTTAGGTTGGACATAAGGAAGAAATTCTTTACAATGAAAGTGGTGAGACTTACGAACAGACTGTTCCGAGAAGTCGTGGTAGCCCTATCATTGAGAAGTGGACAGGGCTTTCAGCAACCTGATCTAGTGAAAGATGTCCCTGCCCATGGTAGGGGAGTGGGGTTACATTAAAGGTTTCTTCGAACTCAGACCATTCTATGATTCTATCTTATACTAATTTTGACAAACCTTTGGTTGTCACAGGGCAGTGTCACCTGCAAAAAATTGGTCCAGAGTAAAGGTCTAGAACAAGGTCCCAAGATCTTGCTTTTCTTGCTTTCTTCCTCCACCTCACTTTGCTGGGGAAAAAAAAAATCTCTAAGGGGTTGTATTTCATGAACAATAGAATTATATTTCATGGGCAGACAGTTACTTCTCATGAGAGTGTATCTTCCTCATCTTTTTGGATTTGTTTAGACTGGGATCCATGAACTGTGTCTGTGGGAAAGTCAATACTAAGATCTAGCTCAACCTTACTGCTATCATGGCATGTCCCCTGGTTGTGTCTCACATGGCTGAGCATACCAAAGGCTCAGTCAGTGCCACCCATGCAGGAGTGTCCAGATGCAGGATGACCTTGTGGAAGCAACACGTTTTCCCCAGTCCTTCCATGTGCCAACACATGCCCCACAGACAGACAGCTGTCTGGCTGTTGGATAGATAATTGTTAACATCAAAAAAAAGTCTTAGAAAAATACATGTTAATAGTAGTATATAGCAAAAAGGCTCTTCTGTTTCAGTAAATAACATTAACATCTATTGGCTGCTTAACATTGCCTGTTTGCCTTTGGCATGTTGGGATTTATCTTAGCCTAGTGTAATAAATGGGAATGTCACCATTTAATTAAATGGCTCCAGGTCAAATGCATCCAATGATTACTCTGTGTTGAAGTTCACAGCAATAGCATTCTTTGCATATTAGAACAAATTTTCTGTCAGCATTGTTAAGTTTCTGGTAATTGTTTGTGTTGCATACCTTTGTGTAATTTTTTTTTGTAAACTAATGAGAGTCATGTCAGTGATTTACATTTATTAAAACCAATATCCTATTACTCAGTAAGTACAAAAGAAGTGTGCATGAAAACAAAATGCTTTAGGTTATTTATAAAAAAGTTCAAAATGCATTGTAAAATTGCTTAAGTGAATTAATGTTTTCTGTTTTTTTCTCACCAAGGAGGTTTCGTGATTATAGATAAGAGAAGTTAACTTCAGGATGCTAAAAAGGAAACAGAGTTCAAGGGTGGAAGCCCAGCCAGTTACAGATTTTGGTCCTGATGAATCTTTGTCAGACAATGCAGATATTCTATGGATTAACAAACCAGTAAGTATCTCTTTATGTGATTACTGATTTTAAATTAAATGTAACTTGAATTGTTGAAATATAAGTTCCACAAAAATTCTGAATTAGGTATTAGTCAGAAACAAATTTTGAACTATAGTTGCTAGTGTACCAATTAATTTTTTGTAAAACATCAAAGACTAAATAAAATTGTTTCTTTTGGCTGTTCCAAAATTATGGGATGACCAAGCAGTATTTTCCAACCAGTTCCTCTGATTGATTCTTTTAAAACAGCTGTCCTTTCAAGGTCTCTGGTTCCTAACATGTTCATTGAAATTACAAGTTCATAAAATGAGCTTTTGAAAAGGATGTTAAAAGGAGGGTTTCATTGCTCAAGTGGTAGCCAGCAATAAGCACTTTTAACTTTCAAATCTCTCCTTTTAAAACATCTATGAATATAGAAGTGTTGCCATTTTGGTTGTTTATTTTGAAGTACAGCACTCATTTTTCTCATACCATTTAACCTAAAACCTTCCTTGAGAAAAAGAGAGGTGTAAAAGTGTCTGGTAACTTGAAACTGGGGAAAATTTCATTAGGAATAGAGTTATTAATAGACTGTACAGTATTAAGAAAATGTCTTTACCATGTAAATGCAGTTATTATGATTGAATTATTTATTCAGGAGTGAGCATGGATCCGGGATCCCAATATTGTGAATGATTTCTGTTTTTGCAGAGAAGACATTTTCACATTTCTCTTAGTGTATAATTTTTTACTTTGTAAAAGCAGGAAGTAAAATATTCTGAAATAATACCTGTTGTTAGCATTGCATTCATTTAAAGAAAACATCAGCTCATTTGTAGTAAGGATGTCAGATCCCCTCAGCTGTGCTGTTGAGTTTTAACACCTAAAACTATTTAGCATGAATTAATATATGGGTGTTGTCTTGTCAGTTATTGAGGTAGAGTGTTTGTATTGGCTGCTGTAATAAACTCAAAATGTCATTGCAGAAATATATGATGGGTATTTACCTACATTTCTCATCACACAATGCATGAGGTTGCATGGAATAATTTTTTCTTGTCACACTTACGGAATAGTTGTATATTGCTTAGTGTTTGTAGAACTGACACTTTACTGTGGCAGAGAACAAGTTTTGTATCAGCCACACTTTAATATTTATGTTAATTGTTTCAGTTGAAAAAAGGTTCAAAACAAAGTGGATGTAAAAGGGATGTTGGAGATTGTTCATCAGGTGCCTTCTGCTTCCAAATTTTTGATCTGGGCTCAGAATATGCAAATGATAGAGCTATTAAATTCATGTCAGATACGATTACATTTAAGTGAGTGAACAGTGAGTATTAAATAAGATGGCTGTTCTTGAGTCTTTTGGGTATCAAAAGGTCTGAGGTATGCTGTAAATGAGTGTAGAATTTTTCCCCAGATGAAAAATTTTGATAAATACACTTCCGTGTTTTTTTGTTTAAAGATTTTTTTTTCTTGCTGAAGTCTTTTCCTTTCTGTTATGATAGGTATGACCTTACCAAATATTATTCATTTTACTTGTCTGATTTCAAGATGTTTCAATCATGTTTTGATTTAAAAGAAAAAAATCCAACCCTAAACCTCGTATTGATACATTCTGCTTTTTTGTTACACATCCCTCTCTGACTGACAATGAGGAGTGGGACTGAGTCCTAATTAGTAATAGAAATGAACTGTTCTCCTATAGCAACAAAACTTGATTGGAAAAAAGTGAATCCTGAAAGAAAGAGCTGTCTGTGACATAGTCTCTTTTATATTTATTCTTTTTATATTTATTCTTTTCATAATCGGAGGGATGTTTTTTAATCCTGTGACTCTCACTGAAGTTTTTGAGTTGTGAACTGATTTAAAAATAACTTCTTCTTAAGTGTTGAACTAAAATTTTTAACAAATATTTTATTTAATCTATCCCCCCAATTTATAACTTCCAACTAATTCTACTTATTGTCTGCCCATAAATGTAATGAGTTGTCATTTGAAAAGAAATTGAATTGCAAGTGCCACAAAGTAGAAATTATGGAATCCTAGTTCTCAGCTTCATGGCTCTTAATTCACATTTTCTGAATTATACAACCTCACAAATTAACTAATGAAGGAAATACATGTCTATATAAGTACTTTAGGAGTGGTTGAAGACCTTTTATATGTGGATCGTGATGTAAAAGGACACAGACGTGTGTTTACAAAAGAGTGCCAGGATAAGTTTTGGAAGCTAAATGTTGGAGGTTTTTTGAACATCAAAGCAATCTTGCAATATTTTGTATTTGGGTTTTGTTTGTTTCTTTTTTTCAGTGGGTGCACTCTTTACTACGAATTTGTGCCATCATCAGTGTTATTTCTGTGTGTATGAACACTCCAAAAACCTTCGAGCATTATCCGCCTCTCCAGTATGTGACATTTGCTCTTGATACTCTGTTGATGTTTCTTTACACTGCAGAGATGATAGCAAAAATGCATATTCGTGGGATAGTTAAGGTAAGCATTTAAACAGTATTCTCTGTGTGCTTCCAGTGATCTGAATGTATGCTAATGACATTTGGTATTTGTTTTTTAACTTGCCAGCTCTTCTTGCTATGATTGTTTTTAACTGCAGGCAGCACCATGGTATATAAACTGAAAAGACAGATGGATAAAGATGTAGCTTTACTGTGTATTTAATCCCCCCAAAATATAACGCAAGCGTTCATAGTAAAGGCTTCCTATTAAGAAAACAGATAGTTTTATTTTATTAGTATAAAGAATTAAAGGAAAAATAAGCCACATACACATTAGCAAGAATATTTTGTAAATGTCTGTTGGTCCATATATGGACTTAGAATTTTGATTTTCGTTTCACATGGCTGGATGTGTTGTTGTATGGTTACTTTACTTAAATAAGAACATGAGTCTTACTGTGAGCTAGTAGAGAAAGAGATCTTGCTTTGAATTTTTTTTTTACCTTGATATAGTCCTTGTTGGTAAACAAAATGCTTCTCTTGTTATGTGTCTGCTGTTGTTGCTGGGCTAATTTGTATAGGTGGATTGAAGGCTGCAAAATGGCAGAATATTTTAGTAATCATTATTTGGTACCATTATTTTACTGATTGTTTCTAGTCTTCTGCAAAGAGATACAAATTTGGCTTTCATGTATAAAATCCATTTGCAGACCTTACTGACAATGTAATTTTGGCACTACTGCACATAATAGATAATTGTGTTATGTTATCCTTGCTTTTAACCCCTTAAATGTCTGTTGACTCCAGAGACAGGTGTACTTAAGATCTTAATTTTTTCTGAGTTTGCAGGTAGCAAACTCAGAAAAACTAAGCTATTGTGTCATCATGCTTAATGAATATTAATAGTAAAAGTTTAATTATCATTAATATTAATATTTAGAAAGTTACTGAAATAAATTGATTCTGAGAAAATCTTCATGAGTTGTGTAAAGCCAGAGTAATCCTTTGTGAAGTGCTGTTCCTGGCTGCTACTCGAGATCTCTTACTCAGAGATGTCCATGAAGAAAATAAAGACATGGACACAGGATTATGTGTGGGGAGCTAGTGACCATTGTGAGCATTTGAACAGTGAGGGAATAAAAAGTTTCTATTACAACCAATACAGCCTTTGCAGAGAAAAGGAAATGCAGATATTAATGCAGAGAGAGAGGGAGGGGTGGCCAACAGTGTGACTTTTGTACAAGGCTTGATTTCTGAGCTTTTAAGTATGCAAATACCAACTTCACTCCCAGTCAACACCTAGGGGCTATGAAAGATATGCTGCTGCACAGCCTATTGTCTTTACTGGATTGTTTAAATTTGTGGGTTTGTAAGAAAAGAACTTTAAGGATTGCCATTGTCCTTATGGGGGACTTCAACTTGCCACAAATTGCCTGGGAGCATCACATAGCTGGTACAACCTGGGCCAGAAGATTCTTAAAAAACCTGGATGACAACTTTATGGAACAGGTGCTAAGGGAGCAGACTCAGAAAGATGCCCTCCTTGATCTACTGCTTGTCAACAGAGTCGATCTCATGAGTGGAGATCAGCAGCCATCTTGGCAAGAGTTTAAAATCTCTGTTGACAGGAGGAAAGATGACAGCAAAACCTCATCTCTGTACATGAGAAGAGCAGACTTCAGGCTGTTCAGGGAATTAGTAAGTGAGGTCCCCTGGGAAAATGTTTTTGCAGATGCTGGGGTCCATTAGTTCTGGTCACTTTTTAAGCATCATGTCCTAATGAAACAGGACTAGGCAATTCCCAAATGTGAGAAGTCAAGCAGATGAGGCAGAATGCCGGCTTGACTGAACAAAGTCTTCTCTTGGAAATAAGGCAAAAAAGAAAGATATATGACCAGTGGAAGCAAGGTCAGGTGACATGGGAAGATGTGAAGATGCTGCTTGTCACTGTAGGGAGAAAATTCATGAGCCAAAGATCAGCTGGAGTTAAACCTGCCAGAACTGTGGGAGACAATAAATAGTGTTTTTTCAAGTATATTAATGTCAATAGGAAGTGTAAGAATAACATCAGTCCTTAACAAGATGAGAATGGTCACCTCACAAACAGGGACATGGACAAGACAAAGGTGTTTAACACATTCTTTGCCTCCGTGTTCAACACGGATGATGGACCAAGGGGATCTCAGCCTCTGACCATGACTGTGAGAATGATCATCTCCCAGTTGTCCCTGAAAATGTTCAGGATCTGCTGCTTCAGCTGGATACCTGCAAATCTATGGAGCCTGATGAGACATATCAAAGAATCCTCAAAGAGCAGCTGATGTCACCACAAAACATCTCACGGTGATTTCTGAGTGGTCTTGGGAATCTGGACATGTCCCAGCTGACTGGAAGCTGGCAAATGTTGTCCTGATTTTCAACAAGGGCAAGAAGGAGCATTCCAGAAACTACAGGACTTCCAGGCTCACTTGAGTGTCTGGTAAAGTTATGGAGAAGATTATTCTGGGAGGTATCGAAGAACACCTTAAAGACAATGTCAGCATGGCTTTGTGAGGAGAAAGTCCTGCTTATCAAATCTGATTTCCTTTTTGAGAAGGTGACCCGCCTAGCTGATCAAGGAAGCCAGGGGATGTAATCATTTTGGATTTCAGTGAAGCTTTCAATACTGTCTCTCACAGGATCCTTCTGGACAAAATGTCCAGCACACAACTGGACAAACAGATCATGTGATGGGTGAGCATCTGGCTCATGTGTCGGGCACAAAGGGTTACAGTGAATGGAGTGACATCAGACCGGGGACCTGTGACTAGTGGGGTTCCACAGGGCTCCATCCTCAACTCTGTGCTCTTCAACGTCTTCATTAATGACTTGAACACAGGACTGGAAGGGATACTGAGCAAGTTCACACACTACAAAACTGGGAGGAGCTGTTGCCTCCCTTGAAGGCAGGGAGGCCCTTCAGAGAGGCCTCAACTAAATAGGGGTCTGGGCAATCACCAACCATATGAAATTCAGCAAGGGAAAGTGCTGGATTCTGCATCTGGGATGGGCAAACCCTGGATGTACGGTACAGACTGGGGAACAAGGTGCTGGAAAGCAGCACCATGGAAAGGGACCTGGGAGTCCTGGTTGACAGGAAGTTGAATGCAAGTCAGCAATTTTGAGTGGCACATTATAAGAAAGATAATAAACTATCAGAGAGCGTCCAAAGCAGGACAACAAAGATGGTGAAGGGCCTTGAGGGGAAGACTTACGATGAGTGGCTGAGGGCACTTGGTCTGTTCAGCCTGGAGAAGAGGAGACTGAGGGGAGACCTCACTGCAGTCTACAACTTCTTAATGAGGGAAAGTGGAGGGGCAGACACTGATCTCTTCTCTCTGGCAACCAGTGACAGAACCCGAGAGAATGGCCTGGAGTTGTGTCAGGGGTGGCTTAGGCTGGATATTATCCCCCAGAGGGTGTTTGGGCACTGGAACAGGCTCCTCAGGGAAGTGGTCACAACACCAGCCTGACAGAGTTCAAGAAGAGTGTGGACAATGTGCTCAGGCACATGTTGTGACTCTCAGGGCTGTCCTGTAAAGGGCTGGGAATTGGGCTCGATGATCCTTATGGTTCCCTTCCAACTCAGTTTATTCTGTAATTCTGTGAGAATAGAATAGAATAGAATAGAATAGAATAGAATAGAATAGAATAGAATAGAATAGAATAGAATAGAATAGTTTGAAAGGACTGTTTGAAAGGGAACTACAATTATGATCTAGTCCAACTGCCTGGCCAATTCAGGGCTGACCAAAACTTAAAGTATTTTACTAAGTGCGCTGTCCAAATGCCTCTTAAACACAGGGTTTGGGCATCAACCATCTCTCTAGGAAGTCTGTTCCAGTGTTTAACTGCCCTCTTTATGAAATGCTTCCTAATTACCAGTCTGAACCTTCTGTGACACAGCTTTGAACCATTCCCACGCATCTTGTCACAAGGTACCAGGAAGTCAGCACCTCATTCTCCACTTCCTCCCTTCAGGAAGCTATGGAGAGCAACAAGGTTACACCTCAGCCTCCTGTTCTCTGAACTAGGCAGACTTAGCTGCTCTGCACAGACGGAACTTGTCTCTGATTGTCATATGATGAGCTTGTCTTTGAAGCATGTCTGATGAGTCTGGGCACACAGAATTAATAGCTGTCTGGAGTTGATCCCATTGCCTTAATTCATGTTATAAATGTATAGATAACAACACAGATTATTTCTTTTGTGCACTGACATTTTGCCCTTCATTTATTAGAGAAAAACATAGTAAAGTAGATTAGATATAACCACTGCTGCGCAAAGACAATTTAAGTAGAAAATAGCTGCATTTATTGCTATTTTAACAACTAAGGATTTGCTTAAAACTTAATGTCTTGTAGCATTCATCAGTAAATATAATTACACTGAAATTAAGTGCCTTCTTTGGCGCCATTTGGGGAATTGTAGAATAGCTTCAATGTAAGGGACCTCCAGAGGTCATCTGGGTCTGACCTGCTGCCCAAAGCAGGTCCAGTTAGATAATGTTGGCCTTGGCTTGGGTTGTCCAGATGAATCTCAGACTCCTCCAAGAATGAAGATTCCACAAGCTCTTTAAACAGCCTGTTCCAATGCTTGGACAACCTTATGCAAAAAATACTTCTGGTAATGCTGAATCAAAATTTTCCATTTTTCTTTCAATGCTGTTCAATGAATAATCTTTTTTAGTGAATTATTTGACTTATTCTTTGAATTATTGTTTCTAGGGAAAATACTAGTTTAATATTATAATTTTGCCAAGAGCATATTGATCCATGGACTGCCAAAGATAGTGGCAAATGAAGTAAATAAGGCACTGTTTAGAAAAACCTATTAACATTTATTAAAGATGTTTGTATATGAAACATTTTAATGTAAGGAAATTTTTTTACTGCAATGTTCTAATTTAAATGCATTCAAGTCTTTTAGTGAGTGTAGTATCAACGAATGCTTTGCCATATGGTTCTACTGAACTTTACCATGAATCAGTATGTCCGTAAATGCTTCAGGAATTGAAATGCTAAAAAAAAACCTTTGAACCATGATTAATGCAGAATTATAGTCCAGCAAGGAACCTAATTTATGGAGAAGTTAGGCACAATCCACTTAAGTCTCAATTAATAACAATGTAAGTATAGCTGAGCTAGGAAGATTTTGAAAATGTCTAATTAACACCTTCTGAGAACAAATGAAAAATACACTTTCTTTGGTTTCCTAGGGCATTTTGGAAAAGAAAAGTAGTTTCTTAAACTGCTAGCCTTTTGTTTGTAGAAAGTTTCCCTTTCCCCTGTGTAAACTAAGTGACAAAAGAAACCAGTGCCTCATCCAAGAGTTTTCTTATCCCAGAAGAAAAGTTAAAGTGAAATGTTGCAGAGGTATTGTGTCTTTTATTACTTATGTTTCATTCTGGGTTATTGTTGCTGTGCAAGTAAAATCTATCCAAACTTTGGGCTGCCAATGCAGCTACTGTCAGATGTCATGAACAAGTGAACTAATGCTATTAATACATCTATCTTTACTTTGAAACTTGTATCTGAAAAATTAAATTCAGGCTGCAATTTCTTACAGATTGAAATATATTTAAAAACAACATTCTAGGACAGTCTGCCTAATGTCTGTCTACATTGTAAAAAAATATATGTACAAGCAGTAAGAATTTGCAGTGGTTTGTGAAGTTTTATATGAGATGGAGACAGAATTAGAGCAAGCCAGTTTGTTCCTTAGGACATATTCTTATGCTTGCATTCTAAATATAATTCTTCTATATTGAATTTAAAAAAACATTCTATATTGAAGAATGATGGCTTGGGATAGTAAATATAATAAAAAATGTAATAGTGCATAGTTAAAGCTTACTGAATTCAATTTGACATTGGTATTTTCATGATCATTTCAGTTCAGAATTCCACTTCTTCCAATTGATCCTAGATTTGTTCTCATGCTCTTTAGTTCCCAGAATGTAAACAGGGTTCAGTGACTCTTTGGTTCTGATTCCTGTCATGTTTCATGCTCCTTGGTCAGAAAGAGCTTTCCAAGAATCAGCTGCATTAAGGAAGTATTGTCTGTCAAATGAAAGCAGATCAATCTCCTTCATTTTATCATCAATAAAATTTAAAGTGCTTTCCAAATTACATGCAGTTTATGTCTACTGCATAACTTACTGATTGATTGGCAGGCTTCTGAGAGCACCATGAAGGAACTACTCTTTGGGTCTGTCAAAATAGTTCATGAGTCAACCTGGAACTTAACTGACAAGTCTTACGGTCCCTCAGAATCAAAGCTCATTGATGTGCCCACTCATATGTCACTTAAGAGCATGACTGCATGTGCTTGACACAAGTGTGTTCTCTGATTCAAGGAAAGTTTCCAAAATTATCCCCTCCTTGAAAAAGGAGCTGGGGTGGAATTGAAGAAATGAAGGATAACTCTGAAGCCTAAAACAGATGTGTTCTTAGATGAGCATTGGACTTTTCAAAGAGGGCATCCTAACCTGTGACAGAAGGTCTTTATTTCTTTTAATCAGTAGAATGAAAAAATCATCTTATGCTTTCTTGTAATGCATCTTCTGAAGGTCATCTCCCATGGGTATGTCTGGGGTAAGGATACCTTACTTTAAAGGTATCTTTTACCTTTATTAGAAGTATTTACTTTTAGTTTGTGTATGGGGAGACAGAGAAATATTCCAGGTAAATTGCTTGTATTCGACGCAGTTGCACTGGTGGCATNAAAGGAACAGAGTAACAGTTACATCAGATGATAATTCATCTGAGGGAATTTCATTCCCCTTTAGGGAGTGAAAGATGAGTGGATATAGTTTCATTCCATAGACACTGTTAGGGTATATGAAATTTTCTTCATTAGACTGCATCCTCCTCGCATCTTCTAATCACTGTCATGATGGTATGAGAGAACCTACACTGAAATCATGTTGTGAAAAAGAGGCATGGTTTATCCTACTCCTCCATTAAGAGAGTTACATTGTAAAAAACAAAGCAAGAGTTCCTTCTCCTGTTAAGAAAGCCTCTTTGACACTTAATGCTGAAAATGAGAATGTTTTTTAATACAACACAAGCAGTGCACTAAATTTAATCGAAATATCTTTTTATTTTACTGTGCAGTTGTGACACATGTCAGCTAACAAAGGAGATTGCAAAAAGTCATAAGTAATGGTCCTTAACATTTTCCCCATTGTTAAATCAATTGCATTTACAGCAAAACTTTTGTACTAACTGAAGTAGTTGTGAGTGGATTTGTCAGAGTCTTATTTAAGTAGCATTGTGTGCTCTTCACTGACTTCAGAACTCCTGCAAGAAGCAGAAGTGAATGGTTACACCATTGCCTTTCCGCATTCATGGTCAATTCAGACAGGATCTGAAACTAAGCTTCTTCTGCTACCAAAACAGTCACAAATAGATGGGAGCAGTTTAGCTTGGTTCTGTCTAGTACCAAAGACAACAAATCACTTAGTTAACTAAAATCAGTGACTTCTGGCATGTTCAGGTGTTTTCAGACAGCATTTGTCCTGTTCAGAGAGAACATTTTCCTCATCATTTCCTCATTATTTTTCTGATAGGTGCTTTGGTTGCTGTAGTTGCTGTCTGTCTGCTCAAGAGGAGAGAATTGAGCATGGAGCTTGCAAAAAATAGATTTTTGGAATTAAAAGAGGAGAACAAAAATAATATTCATCAGCACTAATTTGAGAGACTGCAGTGGTCTGCAGTTAGTTGTGTCTAAAGTAGGCTCTTTCAAAGGATGATTTATCTGGTTTTTTCCATTGATAGGGAATCTTAAAGCACACAGGCTAACACTTTACCTGTAGGTATCTCACAGTCAGCAACTTCTCTAACTCATATATTTATTGTCAGTGGACAGGTGGGGACTACAGAAAGTATACACACAATGCAATGCCAAATGCTTTTTTAACACTTACGGCATTAAGTCATTTGTGCTTAAATGAATTTCCTCCATAATCATCCTAATTCGTAAGTTTTTCTTGAGTTATCAATTACAGAACTGATGTTTACTGCACTTTATTACAAGTTTCTGTTTTGGATTCTTTTCAGTAGTTTTAATATTAATTAACATTCCATTTTCATCAAACAAGAATGGAGAAATTACAGAATTAGTTTAATCTTTCTGATAAGTGATGGAAATATTAATAGAATTGTGGTGAAACATTGTAAACTGGCTTACCAGCTTTTGGTAACTTTGTCAAGGGTGTTTCTGTTACATTACAGACTGAAAATAGAAGATTGGAATTTTGAAATTAATTTTACTCCACGATTTTAGAAGTGCTGTGTACCCATAGTTTATAAATGAGTTAAGGATTGGGAAGTTGTGTTCTTTTCAAAGGTTGGATAGTAAAGTAGAATATGATGACTTCTCATCCAGCAATAACATGCTCTGATGTGCTTGTGATATCTCTTCTGAAAGCTCAGTCTTGGGATGTGCAAATCACAAACAAAAGTGAGAACCTTGACCTTGAGGGCACAGACATAACCAGTGGAATCAGTGGCAAGGATAAGAAAATCTTGGGATGCTTTGACTAAACAGAGTGAAGGGGGAAAAAATAGAAAGAGAAAACTACTTACCTGTGGTCGTAAAAAGCTCACAGAGCAAACACAAAAAAGACCATTTGTCATAAGATTTGAGTTTTTGTTTTATCCTGTGCCTTGCGATTATAAGATGAAAACTACTTATCCTTGTGACAAATTATTTTACAGAAATAGATATATAATAAAATACATATATATGTGCATTAAAAAATGTAATTTTGTACTGTGTATAATGTTGTTGGAAACCTAGATGTGTAGTGCAGGTCCTAGGCTATCCTGTGCTGGCAAAGAATATGTTATTTCAAATTGTTTTAAAACTTAATACTGGAATATTTTGGTGTTGGAGCTGTGATTGTTAGTTTTAAATATTATTTCATATAAAAAGTATTTATATCCATTATTTGAATATGACAGTCTACAAAAGTTGATTCTTCTGTCTCACCTTTTTCCTGTGATTGTTGCTGCTTTGGTAAGTGTCTATGACCATTGTAAGGACATCTGTTCCCAGGCTACTGGGATTGTGTTGCTCATAAAATGCTCTGATGCTGTTTCCAGTCACAGGAAATTAAAGAAATTAAAACTGATTGTCATGAGGAAAAGAAATTCGAAGTTGCCTGCAGTGTGCTGCTGGTTGGGTGTTACTGCCTGTGGGCCAGGGAAGGTTAGAGACCGTGGCACTGGAATATACGCACCTGTTTCTATGGTTACTTGTGTCTGGTTTTATTGGAGTGTTTATTACAGGAAAGTAATGACTCATATTACACAATGGGGCTTTTTGCACCATTTTTGCATTAACACATTAGAAAATCAAATGTATTTAAATGACTTGGTGAAAGTACATAAGCAGTATTTGTAATATAAAAATGGTATTTATTCTAACTGGTCAAGGGGTCATGGAAGTTTTTAGTGACAGATTATTCTGGGGCATGGATTGAAGTATGTGTCCATATAATAAAATACTTAGTGACTTATCATGGTGATAAAAATGTAACCTAAAAGTTACTGAGAAAAACTATACTGCACAGAGTTTCATAATGTAGCTAGATATTGCTTTTTCAATATACAGACCAATTAGATGAATAAAACTTTACTTTTTGGTAATCTTGTTTTTTTTCCTCTCTAACAGCACTTTCAAGGATTGCCTTCTTGTTATTCTTCATGAAAACAGCTATTATTGAGGGATATTTTAAATGTATTACTTCATATCAGAGTAAAATGATACTTATATTGAGAAAGCAGTGAAACCAACATACTGGATAATATGTTTTCAGGTAGCAAGAGAGGGAAATTCATTCCTAATGTGCCTTTCTGTGTTGAAATTTGCATTTTCAAGGAAGCCTGCTATAAGTAAAAAATTCTATTTTATTTTATTCCCATGTTGTCTTCTCTCTTAATTTGAGAGGATCAAAAAAGACATGAAGATAAACAAATCTTAATGACATCCAAATCCCTGTTGAAGGGAATAAGAACATTTCTGTGCAGCTGTGTTTTCATGAAAATGATTAAATTTGTGTGGGATTTTTAAGGGAGTAAGCTGAATGTAAAATTGGATTTCACAGTATTGTGTTCTCCACCATTAATATAAATATGGCTTTCTTACAGCTATACTAGGATTTTTATTTCCATAAACTTTTCCTGATCTCTGTAGTAAAAAAAATGTATTCTTTAGCTTTTTATAATGCCAATTACCAAATAATACAATCCTCTTCCTGGAAAGTGTCTCCTTCTTATGTATTCCAACCCTCATCATTGTGGGTTTTTTCCTATTGACTGAGAGCTTTGAATGTCAATCATAAATCTGAGTTTTGTCATGTTAGATGAGACTGTTTGCCTATCAAATCTCCCTGTTCAACCTCCAGGCAGTATTTGGTACTGCAAAGTAAAAGCTTTCACCTTGAAACATTTGGATCCGAATCTGCCCATTGCATTCACCATAAACACTGGAGCTGGGGGAGGGCAGAATACTGCTGACTGAAGCACAGCAATGTTTATTTCACATCACGTCTGTGAGACTGCAGAGTACTTCCAAGCATGAGCAGATGTCCATGCATGTGAAACTAGATGTAGAACTGGAGTTAACCCCAAAACACTAGCATTTGGAGGAGATTGGCTTAGATGCCCACAACTAGGGAACAGTCTGGGTTGGAAGGAACCTGAAGAGATGGTCTGGACCAACCTCTTGCTCAAAGCAGGGCTTAGAGATGGTTAGTCAGGGTGCTATGAAATTGAGTCTTAAATATTTCTCGCAAAAGACACGCTAGCATTTCTCTGGGCAATGTGATCAGATGTTTACTTGTTCTCACAATGGAGATTTTTTTTCTGTGCACTTCCTGGAAACAATGGGTGCTGTTCCATGTAGGGGAATCCTATTAATCCTCCTGATCAGCCACTTTTAGATTTGCTGAACCTTTAAGACATCCAGGGAAGCTGAGTCAGCTAGTAAGGCAATACCTGGGGCACTGAATACAGTTGGCTAATGAGCAGATGGAGAGGGAAATGAAATTCAGGCTTTTAGTGCAGTAACCCTTAAAATCTCTGCAGGGCATGTTGGCACCCAGCTGCAGTGGTAAGGTGGCGTATCAAGAAAGCAGCCATATAGTACACCAGCAAAGCTCCACAAGGGTTTAGGGACCATATTTCTGTTGGGCATTAGTGTCTCTTCTCTACAGGCTAGATATGAAGAGTGTGCCTGGAGGCTCTGAATTGTGGTCAATCCAAAGTACTTGACACTCGGTTGAACTGAGATGCTCTGCAATGTTGTGGGCGACACAGCTGGTGTGCTGTGGCATTCCTTTCCACTGTTTTGTGGAAACCCTTCAATACTTTTGTGCTTGATGAAGTGAGTTGCGTAACGCTTTCCTGCTTGTCCCTGGTTTGGGTTTGAGAGGTTATTTTAATGTGGTTTTCTTTTTGTTTGTTTGTTTAACTTAAGAGTTTTGGTTTAAAACACTGTTTTTAAACTCTTACTAATTCCCCCACCCCATTTTTTTACAGATAACACTGTAATAGGATTATTAGCAAGTAAAATGGACCTTGTTTGTCTGTGTGGAAGTCTTGAGTTTTGCTTCACAGGCAGAATTGTTTCTTCCTTTACAGTCTTTTTGGTGTTTGATTGTTTGGTTTTTTCCTGTTAAAAACAGCATATGAAATGTGAACACTATAGTTTAATATCCACCCAATATAATATGAAACACAAAATACTAAATTTGGTGTAGTTAATTACATATGTTAACAAAAATCTAGTCTGCCTTAAAAGTAGATTTGAAACTGTTCTTTAGTGAATAGTTTTTTAGCCTTGTATCTTCATTGGTATTTCCTAAAACAATCTGAAAATCTCAACAAATTCAGTTCAAAATCAATTATTGTAATGATTCCAAAGGATGAAGTAGTGGTTCTTTAGTGATTATAGCGTTTTTTGTAATGATCAATTGAAACAATGTTGTTGTGTGTCTGTAGCATGTGTGGCATTACTCTGTTACCCAAAGGACCAGCAAGAGCTGGTATTTCATTTTATTAATTAAAAATAGAGTAATTTTGGGATTTGTGCTGTAACATCTAATGATTTTTTTCAATGTTTTTCTAGGATAGAATACAAGATTAGTCTCAATATTACATTATCTGTTAGGAAAAAGATAAATTATGTGCTATGTGATGTGTTACTTAAAGCATCTGGTGGTGGAACAGTTCAGTACAATGCATGAATAGTTACAAATTGAACTTGTTTAGTTCAATGATGATAAAGTGATACTATTCTCATTGTAGCCATTCGGAGTTAAGTTTTACACAGAAATTGTAATTCCATTGGCTGTTTCAAATCAGTTGCTGTTATGTGAGTGTATTTTAAATAAGTTCCTTCATTATGAATGAAGATACTTTATCATAAAAAAGAAATGCGGGAAGTGAGAAGTTGTGTCATTCCCACACACATACATTGTTTCTTTTTTTCCCCCTAATACATGCTTTTAAAGTAAATATATTTTGGGTTATTTTGAAGTAATCCTATCACTGACTAACTTAGAGGTGAACCACCCATTTTAAGATGCGTCAGTTTTTCTTTAGTTATTAGCATGGTCCTAACTAAGCAATTCACAATTTCCTTTGTTTCCCGCCTTTTGTTCCCAACCTTTGTTTGACACATGAGGACATCAGTGAAATAGTTTTATTTTGAGGGATGGAAAAGGAGAGTTGAGAACAGAAGTCAGATGCAGTTTTCCTTCTTGATTAGGCCATATTTTTTCATTGTCTTTACTGTGTGAGTAAAATATTGAAAATGTTTGTCAGGTTGGAGGCTGTACTGGATTGTCCATATTGTTCTGCTGCTAAACAGACTATAAACTGCAGGTTTTTAAGTGAATAGGGAAAGTTTGAAGCTGAGCTAAAAATATAAGGAATGTATGCATAGTCTGTGACCAGGTAGGAGACGCATACCATCTGTGTGTGTATATGTATCTATCTATGCAAGGAGAGAGGTTAGGCAAGGTGCTCTCTTGAGCTCTGGTTTAATTTTGTGTCCCACTCAAACCTCTGTGCCCAGCAGTGTTTGTGTGGAGTCAGAGAATGGGGGAGGGAAGGTTGGTTTCTGTAACTCAGCTGTGCTCTCTCTTCTAGCTTGCTTTTTCTCTGTTACAATGAGTACAGCGTCTGGAGAAAAAAAAAATACACTCCCAAATTATTATTCCCTCTGTTCCTTCTATTTCATCCTGTGCTTTTTTTGTTGCTCCTAAAATCTCCATAAATGTCACCTCTACACCTTAATGCTTGTTTGTAGTGCTTTACAAAGTAGCCCACAGGATGATCTGAAAGGTGTACCAGAGTTGATGATGTGCTTTGTTTACCACTACCAGCACATCCAGTGATCATGACAGAATGGCACAGTAGCTCATTGTTACTGAGCTTGCTGGTCTCTCTGTATTCTTTCAGCTATCCTGTTTGTCAGAGACTGTGAGGAAAAGTGGGAGACTAATGTTCTAATGAGAGATCCAACATTGCAGGACCCCTTTCCAAATGATGGTAAATCTGATTATTCAGGGAAAATATATTCTTTTATTTAGCTTTCAGAGTCATCTGGAAAGAGGCAGGAGGGAAGGGTTGAGAGAACAGGTTGTAGTCAGGGAAGAAAGAGAAACAAAAATTCCTGAAGGCAGGCAGGAAGGCAGAGGAGGCTGTTGATTTGCAGGGATTTGCTGTTCATCCCAAGGTGTTCCTGCAGTGTTAAGAGACAAGGGGGCAGAAATGACCTCGAGGATGTCTGTGCTGTCATCTAGCTAAGCTGTCTACCTTACCACTGAGATACTGAAATTGCTTGAGAAAATTAGCAGACATGATCAATCTTCAAGCAGATTGCTTTATGCAATTTGGGTGTTAATTTCATGGAGTATTTTGTTTTCAGCAAGGTTGATAATGAAATAAGCATTTATTGAAGAATTGCAGTCTGTCTAGTCTTCCCTTCTCATGTGAGTTAAACTCTAATGGCTCTCATGGAGTGACTGCCACAAGTGTTATTAGTTCTGTCTGTGGTTTTCTCTGTATTTTGTACTGACTCACATTTTCAATGTATTAGGTCTTAATTTTCTTTTTGTTTTCCTCCCGTGAACTTGTATAACAATTGTTCAGGGCACCTAGTATTGGCTATAGGCGTTTTATCTTTAATGTGCTCAGCACAATGGAGAAAGTGGATCTTCTGGCACCACGTGGTGCTTTATTTTGGAGGAGTGGCAAATGATTTTGTTGTCTAGATAGGCTGTAAATCATGTTTCTGGAGAAGTTTTCAGGACTTGCTGTGCACATCAAGAATCCACTATCCACTGTACGCAGGAGGAAGTCAGCAATTTTAATGACTTCAAGAGGTTTTGATTAGTCTCTGCACAAGGCTTCTTGTCTACAGTACTAATTCTTCATGTTCTGAAATAGTGCATTCAGAAAAAAATACTAAATGAAACTTCATCAATAATTCTCAGATTTCAAGCAGATACAATGAAAAAAAGATCGTGGGGTTAACACATTGCAAAACTTCAGATATTTTAGGTATGATGTTCCCAGAGGTAGTTAAATGTCATTTATCTGTATTCCTTTCCAAGTCTAAGAGCTGCCATTGACCATGACAGTGGTATTTCAGCCCAAAGATTTTTTTCAAATGTGAGTGAAACTCACTGTTCATTGCTATTAATATGTAAGTTATAGCCTGTGTTTACAGGCTACGGAATTAGATTTTTCATGGAAGTAGCGCATATATTCTGATTTTTGCATTAAGCAGATTGTGGTCCTGCCTCAAAAATGCTTCCACCAGCAACTAAGATCCGCATGTCAATACATAGTATAAAAGCATTAAAGATTCCCCACCACATCCACTGCCCCCACCACATCCACTGCCAGACAAATGGCAAACATTAGCAGGATTTAGCCAAAGCCTCTCTACATGTAAAGTGGAAAGGGCCAGGAGCTCCCCTAAAAGGAGTAGTTTCTTCAGAATGTAATTCAGGTGCGCTGAGTTTCTGTGGGTGATCCACTGAAAGCTGCCCTTACTGGGAGGGTGTAGTGGTGGAAGCAGGCCTGGTGTGACAGTGAAAGCAGTGAGGTGGTGCAGCAGCCTAACTGGTGAGAAGACTGGAAAGGGTCACGACATCTTCCTTTGTAAGGAGAAAACAGCAAAGCTGCTTCAATCATACCACATCTATTGTGGAGAGAAAAAGCAGTTTCTAAAAAAAGATTTGGCTTTCAGTGAGAACTTGGTAGGTTATTCAGAGGAGGGTGAATACAGGAACTCCTGCCCAAGTTCATGCTCAGATCTGCACAGCACAGCTCAGGGAAGACTTTCTGTTTAGACAAATGGTGCTTCAGAGAAGAAAAGTAATTTTTAAGGAGTTCTTTGGCGAGAGAAAGACCAATCAGCATTTTTGTTCAGAGCCACAATTGAGGGACTCAAGTTGCATGTTGATACAAATCTCATTGGAGATTGGTTCCAGAGTAAGAGATTTAGAGTGTGAGTAGCTGATCTCTGTGGAGAAATAATATGTTTCTGCTTCACAGGTGCTGAGCATAACCACTAAATAGCTGATTTCTCTCAGCCCTGAATGAAGACTTACTGATTAGCTCAGAGTTTACTTGGTGAACAGTCTACTTTCTTCAGGAAGGACAGGCTAAAAGTATAATGCAAAAGTTCCTGCTCTGTTGCTTTTCTGATTTGTAGTCTTCTTCCTCATAGTTCTTGAATTGAGAACTTTAACATTCTTATGTATTAGAAACTCTTTGTCTGGAAATAGTGCCAAAGTTCTCTGTCCTCTGTTTCTGATTTCAAAATCACTTACTGTATTTTCCTGATTCCCTTACACTTCACTTCTACCCTGAAGAATTTTTGCAACTGAAATAAATTTTTAAAATATATTTTATCTCTATTTACACAATATATCATGCTGTCACCTACTGCAACGTATGATAAATCATTTTTAGGATAGTGTATGTCACTGAAAATATTAGATTAAAGCAAAACATCTTGTCTCTGCTTTTAGAATCAATGACAATACTGAGACTTAAAAAACAATACTGAAATAACTATAACTGAGATAAAGAAAAATGTTTATAAAGCCAGGACTCACATACAAGGCCAAAGTCCAGCAATGGCTTTAAGATTCTTAAGACATGCCAATAGTTTTTCCCCAGTTATAGCTGTGAAACGTGGATGTCACATTGCCATTTGCACGTGGAAGATCACTTAAGAGGACCCAAAGAGTGTATAAGGCACAGAAGGCTGTATTAAATCTGTTGTGAGAAACTTCATTTAAAAAGGTGTGATTTTGTGCCTTGAGATGCGCTGTCATTGTCTCTGAATATGTTTCTACATGAATGGGATGTCCACTTTCCGTAGGTGTATTTTTGTCTAGTCTCCCTTTCAACAAGCTTCATCTCTCTACATGCATTTGTTCCTCAAATTCCTCTGTGCTCCACAAGGTACACAAAGCTATCTAACACTCAGCCATAATCTGTCTAAGAAATGTAGATATTTTTCAGTTCAGTGTTTGAAGTGAAGTATCAGGCATTAGCCCAACTTCAAGCCCAATAAAGAAGTGTTTTTATCGCTTGGAGTAGAGGGCCTGTGTCACATATTATCAAGAACGTTGTGAAACGTGAGGGTATTGAAACATGCAAACTCTAACAGAGGTTGAGAATAGTGCAGAGTGAAGGAAACTGAGATAGTATGCAGAATTCTCCATGCTGCCTTTTAGGACAGTCCAGTGGATTGGAGTGTCACCAAAACCATGCTCTGATGTTACAATGGTTACTGTCAAGTGTTTTTGAAATAGCAAGGCTTCTCCGGAGCATGGAAAATGATTGAAAACTTACGAAGAAATGAATGTAAAACGATACTGATTTAATTGAAGCTGTTCAACAGTACTGAAATAATTGAATAGCACAATACTAAATTGCCAGCATTTTAAACTGATCTTCCTGTGTAAGTACTTTGTAACGGGAAATAAAATGGAAAAGTAAATACAGTGTTCATTTTTTGTGTGTTTTTTGATTTACAGTAAAGTCTTTGTAAGATTTTTTTTGACACAAACTTAGAGATATCCCACAAGACTTAAGTTAGTATTTATTCACCCACACAATGTGTATATGTGTTTCCAGCATATTCTAATCCAGATATTAGGCTTTTGGAGTCTTTCAAAAGTGGACTTTGAAAAGTGCACAGGAAAAACTTTTTCTCCTTCCAAGAGCTTTTACTTATGATGTTTGTAAATTCTGACAATAAACAAAAATTTACCTCTTAGCTTTCCTTCCTTGTAGGGTGATAGCTCCTATGTAAAGGATCGTTGGTGTGTGTTTGATGGATTCATGGTCTTTTGTCTTTGGGTGTCACTGGTTTTACAGGTAATCATTTCAGTTCCTTTTAAAATTAATAGTTCCTTAATAGTGAAAAATACATGGCACAATCAAGTAAATGTGAGTTGTGGAAGTAGTGTAGTACATGGATCAAATTGTTTTAAAAAACAATGCTGAATTCAACAGATTTATAATTGCACATTGCAGCATATCTACATTAGTAGTAGAAGCTGTCTTGATTATTTTTTCTTATTTAATCTGAAGTTTGTTAATGTAAACCCTGTGCAGTCAGAAGGAGAAAGAGGATCTTCAGAGAGACATTTCTCTCTTACTCCACGTGACAATTGTGCTCATTTCCTTCCAGTGAGTCTAGTAGGGTGCCATGGTGACTAGCTCAGGCACCTAAAGGGAGAATTATTCCAATAGTAGATGTTTGCCATTCTGTAATTGTAATGATATAGTGAGTGGAGTGGTTTCATGCAGTATCACTCATACCTAACAAAATGTTTTCCAAAATTCATGTTAAAGCACAATTTAAAAAACCAAAACATTTGGAAAGAGTTTGGTAAATTTTTATAAAGAGGGGAACTTGGACATATTGCAAAAAAATTACAGGTATAGGTGTTCAGGTATAGGTGAAATTTTGTCCTGGAAATCAATCAGTCCTTAACTGTAGCAGGTTTTCTGGATAAGAGCAGGTTAAAAACTCTGACATTGAGCTTGCAATAGCATAAGGATTGTAAAAGTTCTGTAGTGATGGCTGTTAGGCACTTACAAAATTTCTCACAAATTTAAGACACATTGTAATTTTCTGCTTTTTACACGGGGAGACTTTGGTACATCTTGTACACATGCAGAATGAAGGTTGATTGTTACAGATAAGAACTGTACATTACCCAGTTTATGCATTGCCAGGTTCCCTCTCTATTTTCTCAGCACTTTGAGCAAACATTAAATCAATCAGTTTCTCTCTGAGAGGCAAGGATTAAAACAAGATATTTGCACCCAAACATTCAGCTAAATACTCTTTATTGAGTGCATAACCTGTCAGTGTCTTGGGGAAATAGTTCCCTGTTCTGTGCGTTGGCTGAGATTTATATTGTAAGTGGAGTATAGATGATGATGATGTACAATTTTTTCATGCACTTGGAACTAAATGGAGAATTTGTAATCATGTTGCAACTCGTAGGCAGTCTGTGTACATGTACTTTTATATCATAGTAAAAACCTTAGTGCTGTGCAATGTTAACAGATGCTGATTTTCATATTGGAAATATATTAATACTTCTAACAATGTTGTGGGAAAACTTTGGGGTAGGACTGGCACAGAAACAGGCAGCTGCTACAAGCTTGCACAGTCTTCTTAAGCTGTTTGAGACTCAAACATTATGAACATGGGCAGAGTATATTTTGTGAATTTCATTAGGGTAATTTAGAAGCGAATAAAGTATTTACAAATACTTTTCTTTTTAAAAAGTGTGGTAAAAATAAACTGTAAAGTAAGCAAAGATTGAAAATAAAAAACATGCATAGTATTAATACTTCTAAAGGTCTGGAAGTGAACGCAGGTGCAGGACAGGGTCATCAAGACAAACTACTGATTCTTTTCTTTGTAGGTGTTTGAAATAGCTGAAATAGTTGACCAAATGTCACCTTGGGGCATGTTACGGATTCCACGACCACTCATTATGATTCGAGCATTCCGAATATATTTTCGTTTTGAGCTGCCAAGAACTAGGATAACAAATATCTTGAAGTAAGTAAGGCTGTTGTATGAAAAATAACGGGGCTTGTTTCAGTTTTGACTTAGAAGACTGACTGTGTAGTCAATCAATGACCCTTCATGCTTAATGGGCATTTTCCTCCTGAGTTTTAGTTCTGGCCAAAAAATTCTTGCTATTTTTCATATTTAAGAAATTATCAAGTTTTATTAAAAAAAAATCAGAACTTTCAAACGTTTAAATAAATTTTAAAGTATTTTGCTAATAAATGTAGCCAGCAATTTTCAACCAATGGCAGTAAATCCTGTTCCATTAATATTGCCATTTAATAATCAAAATGAATACCCATAGTAGGGTAGTATTTATAAATAATAGTACATGAGCATATGCCCTGACCATTCCAGTTACTAGTGTGCTTATATTGGTGTGTATACAGAGATGCAAACAAACACATGTAAGTGTGCTCGGTACAGCATGTAATGGCAAAAAGCATGTCATTGTAATGTGAAAGAGTTTTTGGTCTTTACTCGGTATCAAGTTTATTTCATCACCATATCTTGTCTGTATGAGTCATTAATACTATTTTACAAAAGACAGATTTTACACTTTTTTTGGGTATTTTTTTCCACCCTTTGCAGTTTTCAGCTGGTTTAATTACCCTGACTTAGGGGCTTAGAAAAAAATCACAGCCCTCTTTTCCATTTGTGCACAGAGTGAGAGAACAGTTTTAAGGACAAATGTTCTGCATGATGAAATACTGCTCTCTTTGCATGAGCATATTTTCTATCCTATAGCTTTTCAGAGGAGGCTTTGCATTGCCTGTGCTTTCAGTGACCTGTTTATCTTTTTTCCAGGCGTTCCGGAGAGCAAATATGGAGTGTTTCAATTTTCCTTCTGTTCTTTCTTCTCCTGTATGGGATCCTGGGAGTGCAGATGTTTGGAACTTTTACGTATCATTGTGTGACTGACGACACGCAGCCAGGGTGAGTTCACCCGTGCAGGCATGACGTGGGCCTGTTCTTTCATTGCACATGTTTTATTTTAGTTGGCATCAGTAGATGTAAAATGGACTTAAGAGATTAAAAGCAGTCCAGCAAAACACACTAAGGCAAACTGAGCAAACAAAAATAGTAAGAATTATGAAAAATACAAATTTTAACTGTGACAGAGAGGTTACAATTAGTGGCATTTGGCTACAGTCTGATTTAGGGGGCTGAGTGACTGTGTATGTTGGGTGGGGCAGGGAGGAAACAGAGCAGGAAAGCAGAGGGGACTTTTAAGAAGAGCATTGCCACTTGTGGCTGACCTGGGTCACTGATGATTCATCAGCTTTTGCATTCTTCTGTCTTTTCCTAGAATGTCTTTCTATGGGGCCAGACCTAAAGACGCCCTAGAATCATAGAATCACGGAATAGTTCAGGCTGGAAGAGACCTTTAACAGCCATCTAGTCCAACCTCTCTGCAATGAGCAGGGACTTCTTCAACTAGATCAGGTTGCTCAGAGCCTCTGTTCGACTTGACCTTGCATATTTCCAGGGATGGAATATCCCGGGGCAACCTCTTCCAGTATCTCAGGCCCTTTCTGAATTAAGAATTCTCTGTGACTTGATGCTCAGATTCAAAGACCCTTTTTTTTCCCAGCCTTTGGAAAATACTGATGATAAATATTTTACACTGGTAATTGGGTATTTATCACGTTCTTGATTCAACATATACTTAACCACAAGATTACCGTGAAGTACAGTGTAGCTTCTTGAGTCACTGAGATGGCTCATAAAATCACAGATAATATGCTTACCTGTCCTGTTGAATTGAGGGCTTGACTGTGTCCTTGAGTACCATTACATTGTGAGATTCTATTACATCTGTTTCTTTGTTTGGTCCCTGTTCCTTTGGATCCTGTTCCTTTTGATAGGGGGATGTTGGCTCTGGAGTTGTGGCCTTTGTTTTAGTCAAAATTGGATCATTTTATTCCTGTTTTGAATTTGTCAGAACATAAAATTAATAGAGTAAGCATTGTAAAAAAGCAAAACACCACTTAATCTGCTAGTGAGCTGAATAAAATGTCTGATGATTGCAAAATTTTGTGTTAAAGCTTTTTCTAAACTAGAACCTAAAAACTATCAAAGATAAAATTAGAAGTGGCAGATACAAAAAAGGTTATAAAATTATTTGAGAATATGCTAGACCAAATACCAAAATATGGTATTTTGTTAAATTAAAAAAAAAATTACTTTGGGACATTTTTCTAGTTATATTATCAATAATATAGTAAAATATGGAGCTGATCTTCATACACTTCATGCATATATGTCTTTCATTATAACTGTTCCTCTCTTTTTAAGATAAAATCTTTACAGCACAGATTTTTTGACAGTTTCTTGCAGAGATGGGGAAAAAAATTCTTTGTAAAAAATTTGCTTGTGGTAATGGGAAGGTCTGCAATATTCTGTGAGTTACCGAATGTTGTTTGAAAAAACAAGTGGAATACACAATGCAGGAAAGATTGGGCATCATGTAATTGCTTATGTCACTGAGTATAACTTTTCCTTGAAATCAGCAGAAAAAGATGAAATGTGACATAATAACATCTGCCATATGGAAATTTAAGTTTTTAACTTTGGGGCTGCCTGTAAAAATTTTGGCTAATTTTTTCTACACGTGTTGGGTTGCTCTCTGGATAAGGTATTATTATTTTTTTAAAAATGGAGACAGAAACCCTTCAATTTTAGGTTTTTGAAAGGCTGGATTACAGGAAAACCTTAAAAGGGACAAATATCCAGTATATAAAATGTAATTTAAAACCTGCCTAAATAGGGTTAAAGTTTGAAAAGTCGAGTATGCAGAACTAAGGGAATTTTAGACTTGAGGTTGAATATCTAGCCTTAACTCCTTTTTCTTTCAATATCATCAAGTATATGTTTTTAGCTGTATAAATATTAGAAATCTAAGTTACTTTTAAGGTACCTGGGATAGGCACCTTCAGCAAACAGTTAATCACTTTTGCCATCTCCAGACCAGACTTACAATTTTAAATGGCTCCCATGATTGTGTATGATGACTACGGTTACATTGGACACCATTTTTTTTCCTGAAAGTGTTCCTCCAATTATTCTGCTGAGTGGTGCTCCTCCAAAGAACAAAATACTTTTTTCTTTGTTATTGACATGTGGATGTATACCTCAGTTTTGGCATACTGCTCATTCCTACTCTGAAAATACTAATTTCCTCTTCTTGTCTGTAATACTCATCATTATATATTGTGAAGATTTAGACCTATTTGTTCCTGTTTTAAATTTTGAGGAATGCAGTGCAGAAGCTCAGGTTGGAGTTAGGGTGTGCCTTCTTCATGTACGTCAGGGCTGACCCCCCTGGAGTTAGCTCCAGAATTTATAATTACCACCATGGCCTAGGAAAATAAATATAGAGAAAGAAATAACAGTTCCAGTGCAAAAAGAGGACAATGTGGACAGATATTGGTCCAAAATGTAGTTAGAAAGAGGGGGACATGTCGCTTCTGAATCCAGGGACGTTTATTAGCTGGGATGTAATAGAGCACAAAAGTATGAAAATTGCCTTGCCAAATTTTACTTTTGTCTTTGAGGTTCAGTTTCTCAATTTTATAATGAGGGTTAAACATTGTTCTCAGAGGTCGAGTCTGTCTGTCTGTCTCTCTGTTTCAGGTGGCTCAGTTCCAGGCAATGGAGAGTGGCCAAAGTTGGCTGTACTTGTCCTTAAATAACTTCAGTCTTTAATGAGCCACAGCTGTAAATTTTCAGTATTTTTTCAAACCAGATCCCGGGCTCCCAAGTCAAGATTAGAATAATGAAAAGCATCCAATTAAGGACCACCTGTGAGAACTTTAATTTTAGGTGATTTTCCTCTTATTATGCTGAACTCCATGGCAAGCAGGAATGGTAAAATCTTATTTTTGTGGTCAAGACTTCATCTATTTCTGACATTTTAGAAATCACTCTTAAGTGTACTGCCTTATTAATTATTATTATGAGGGAGTCAAGTTTCTTTTGAAAATGGTGTCTTAAAATCTTCCTATTCTTTTTTAATTGAAAGGATATGGTGTCCTCATCAGATACTTTTTGTCTCTTTGACTGCAGCAAGTTCTTTTATCTTTCCATCCTTCTCAATGCCCACACTGCCTCCTGTCTCTCCACCTCCTGAGTAATTTTCTGATTTTAACTCTGATAAACAAAAATACTGAACTGAGCAAACCACAATCTGACAGTTTTCATTCTGTCTGAGAAATCAGCAGAATCTGACTTGCTTACAAAGGCTGAAAAGTTTATTATTATTGTTTGATAAGTCCTTTTTTCCTTTATTCTTACAATCATCTTCCCTATAAGGAACATTGTCTTCTTCTTAGACAATTTTATTACTCTATTTCCTCGTGATTATGACTTATCTTTTTTCAGCTATGCTGTAAAAACATTTTCCTGATGATATCTCCAACCAATATATCTTTTCCTGTCAAGAATTGGTGTATTACATGGATTTCCATAGTATGGATCTTCTTTAGTTGCTTAGAAGATGGTGTTTTTGAAATGTAATCGATATATAATCCAATTATCTTGAAAAATCTATATAATACAAACAGTTTGACAGGATTTTTAAAAATTTTTGTTATATCTGAGATTAATTTCAGAGGTACACATTATAAGGTGAAAATAGTTGTGTTCCCAGATACACTGTAATTTACTCTTGGTAACCTCCAGTATACAAAAGGTACTTTCACACAGTACAGGAGAGAGAATTTTTTTCTAAATCATTGCTGTAGCCACTTAGTGCTTTCTTTATTTTTACTCCCAAGATACATTTGACTACACAGGAATAATTCCAAAGCGCATAAGTGGTTTATATGTATTCCACAACAGTAAATTTTCCTTTTGTAAATCTCAATCTGCACTGGAGCTAAGGGAAAGGAAGCCTCATCAAAAGAGAAGATAGCTAATATGGCTAACTGCCATAAATTGTAGTACTTACCAGTTTATTTTCTCAAAGTCATTCTTTAAGACATCTTTTTTTAACACTTTTAATAAGGTATAGGCTGAATATTTCTGTAGACCTGTCTGCCTTGTCACCGTGGTCAATTTAAAATCCTTCTTCGCAAAGTTTCTTGTTTAAAGCAGGAGATGCCCAAGAAGACAGATAAGAAAAATAATTACCGAGTAATGGAAAGATCTGAGAGGCTCCTGGTCATCTTTCCATCTGTCTATGATAGGCCACGAAAATGTCAGAAAGCAGCTTCAAAGACTCTGAAGCTGAAAGTTCACCAAAATATCTAATAGAAGAAATAAATACAATTAAAAAGAACAAAAGGAATTTGAGATACCGTCTTACATCGGCAGTGGGAAAGGAAGAATGAGTAATTAGGTTTCTGAGAAAGGGAAGAAATCAAACCCAAGCTCAAAAAATTAGTGTAACAGGACTTCTTTAACAGAGCACATTAATTTTTTGATTTTAGTGAACAACCAGATCTGCTTTAATATTGTCTTTTGGATTTATTCACAATCTCTCTTACTGGTAGCATGTCTCTAGTATAAACTCCTCAGGGACAAGAGAAATGGAAAAAAAATTACTTTTCCAGGCCTGATGTTGTTTAAACCCCAACCAAAACCAATTAAAATACAACATCAGTCAAAAAGGGAAGTAATTCAATTTAAATGGAATCATGTCAGAAGAATGGATGAGAGTGCTGATATGGTGTCCAGAATTGTTACCCAGGGGAAAGAGCCTTCAGGAGTTGGGCTCTTGTCACTTTCAGAGGGCATGTAATTTCTGAGCAGAAATCCTATTTTTTATTAGAATTGTTATACAGATAGTTACCCAAACTAGTTACACTGTTGATTCCTTTAACACAGGTTTTACACTGTTTTTGTTTTTCCAGCTCAATTTTAAACAAAAGGTGACATTCTAGTGGTGGGCTAGGACAGAATGATGAGAACCCAATTACTTTAGGTCCTGGTGGCTCAGTAATGACATGTACCTGTCTGTATTAAGATTTGGAGTGATTTAAGTTTACACAATTCTCTGTCTCAGTACAGACATCAAAGTTGATTGAATTTCTTCTCAGCCTATCAATCTTTATGAGATTTTTTTTGAGAATAAGTCTTTTTGAGTAAACTGGAGTGGATTTCATAGATTATTGGGAAATGGCCTCACTATAAATACAAGAATTTGAATAACATAACTACCTAATCTCCTCTTTGCTGTAGGGAAAGCTTTGTATTGAGCCACAAGATTTTTACCTGATAGTCGCTGTACAGAAATAAGGCCTGGTGAGTACTGAGCTTTCCACAGAAACCTGCAGGAGACCAGGATTCCAGAAGTCAGAATATCCTGCAGTGAATCACAAAATTGAGGGAAAGACCAGATATCCCCAGAAAAATGGAATCCCAAGAGTGATCTCCACTGAATCTGCCTGATGGGTGATTGGGTAGCATTTGATTTCTTAAATATAAAGGAAGCTAGGAAAGTTGTCTTCTTTATATTGCAAGAGGAATCCAGGCAATTAATAGAGAAGGCTGTGGATGTCCTGACATTCACAGGTTAAATAGCAGTTATCACTGAGCAGTACATCTAATTGAACTTTGAAATGCTGTGCAAAAGAGTCACTTCTAGATGTGCAAGCATTTATAAGGAATACTGAGAAAGAATTTTAAAAGAGATGTTTCCATGATGTTTCAGGTATCTTTTCATGAGTGATCTATTTCATACACTGTTTCGAAAACCAGGGAACTGCTTTCAGTTTCATATTGTTTTCTGGAAGCTGAATGTGATGCCTAAATTCCATTCCTCTGCTAATCTCTTGGATTAATGCAATTCATTAAGGCCTGGGAAATGCTGGAATATTCATCCATCCTGAGATATTTGTGAGCAGACTGAAGGTATCATCTCAGCTATTTTATTAGTTCCGAGAACTTGTGAAGGGTGGGTGGGAAGCAGGAAAACAGTAGAAGTTTAAAAAAGGAGGAAGGAGACAGGACAAGAAAAGCCAGGGAATTGTGTCTGGAATACTGTAAGCTTAACTTCATTCCCTGAAAGAATTCCGTGGTGAATAAACAAAAATTTTGTAAGCAGTTGGAAGAAAACAAGGAAGTGAGTAGGTGCTAATATGGGTTTCTAAAGGATAAAGCATGTCAAACAAATATAATTGCCTATGGTAGCATAACAGCCATGTGAATTGGATGTCATATTTCTTTAGTTTAGAAAGGCTTTGTAGCAGTCTCCCAGGACATTTTTGTAAGCTGTCAGGAGAAACATGCTTAAGGTGAAAATAATCATAGAATAGGTCCAAAACTGCTTAAAAAACATGCTCAGTGAGATGCTATTAATGTCAGAACAGAAAGAACGGGGATCCACATAAGTCTGCCATGTGCTTTTTGTAGTTTCATTAACATCCTGGATGGTGGCACATAGAATACACTTATTGCTCTGAGGATGATGTGAGGTTGGGAAGGACTGCATACATTTCGGAAGGCGAGATTAGAATGAAAATGGTCTTGAAAAATTGAAGACCATTGAAGACCAACTCTTGAAAAGTTGGATGAAAGGCAGCAGGGACAATATACTGCACTTAGGAAAAAACAGCTGTACAAATACAGCATTGTGATTCATGTGAAAAAGATAGTTCTTCATAAAGTGATTTAGAAGCATAATGGAGGAATAGAGATCAACACTACTGTGCTCTTGTAAAAATGTAAAATTGTAGTGTCTTCCAACATGAAGGCATCATCTGGAGAGAGTCTAAAGGAGACAAATATATATGGAGAAAGAGCAAAGCTGATAAAGAGTGGTCAGCAGTTTTTTAACTTTAAAAAAGTAGTGGACATATCACAGGTTTTGCATGGATAAGCACTTTTGCACAGAGTAAAGGAATCTGGTCTCTCTTTCTGTAATACACTAGAATAAGAAGTACATATATGAAATTTCAGGATGAAAATTTCATGTTAGATAGGATATTAGGAAAAAAGTTTGCAGTGGTAGGGATAAAGTTGCACTTGTCTGTTTCTTAGAGAGGCTCCCAGTTTCACTCCTGAAGATCTCTAAAACAGGCTGTGGTAACTTCTCTTGGGAAAAGTAGAAATAGACTGGGGCAGAGAACTATATTTAATGTCCAGTTGAGTGTTTGTATACAACCTTGTTTTTCTGTGATTTTATGTGGTCCTTCTTGACGTAACAAAAAGTCAGGTATTGTTATCCTGGGCATCTGAAAAGCTATTTGCCTTTGCTACATCTCTTTTAAAGCGAGACACATTGGAAGTGAGGAGGATTGGATGCAGAGCTATTGTACATTAGGATAGAAGTGGGAGAGTGGCTTCCTGCAGTTTTTATTTTTTTCTCTCCCTTTGTGTACCAATGTAGGTGAGAGCCTATTCATGAATGTTCCAACTTCATTTTCATCCTACCCCACATGGAATGTCCAAACCTCCCACCAAAACATGCTTTTTACTATCAGAGGTGCTTTCATTAATTTTTGTGTTCCAATTACGTAAAATATGTTTCTACTCAATCTTTACATACGTCTCCTTTACATACATCACCGCTTTTTTAGCTGCTTATGTAGTTGGTCCCTCACTCCCCTCCTCCTTCTCTCATGTAAGATAGAAGAGTTTTTAATAAATTTCAAGAAAAGCCCCCAAATCCAACGTCACTCCTTAGTGTAGAAGACTTGCCTTTATACTCAGTGAACTACACTGTTTGCACTTTACACAAATGCATGCCACATTCACTCTTTTCCAGTGCCTAAAATACTTGCCACCCTTTTGTCCCTGTTGTAGCAGGCTGTGCTGGGTTCACTAATGTGTGATTTGACCAGTTTTCTTCACAAATTCATATATCACTGCCACCTTCTTCCTTTGAGCTCCTTGTCTTCATCTCCGGTTTGCCTCAAATAAAGGCTTAGATTCCTCATGCCTTCTCCTTATTAGGGGTGCCTGCCAAGGCAGCAGGAACAAGAGTCATTACCTGCTACAGTTTAGTCTTTTGTGCTGTCTGCCTCTTTTCTTGATTGTCGTGGCCATTGCCCAGCAGCAGTATTAAAACTACAATCCAAACCAATTTATTGTACACCTTCTACCTGGCAGGTTAATGAGAAGGGCTTTTCAGCTGCTGTTTGAGGACAAAGTTTTGGTTACAGACTGTCAATGCCTCATTTAATTTTTCTTCAGAGCTGGAGGTAGCCTGTAGGCTTGAAGGCTAGACCAATTTGAGATTTAACATTTGGGTCTCTTGGAAACCCAGCAATATTTTTGATCCCTGAAAAAGTTACTTGACCTTACTGTAGGTCTGCAGCTGTGTATTTTAATGATACTTCTGCCTGCAATGCCCTGACAGAGAAGGCCTTTCACCAGATAAAACAGAGATCCAGTTTTGGCAGTCAATCTTCCTGCCTACTTTGAGTACCAGTTATGCTATTAAATGGAGATATCAAGCTGCTTTCTCCCAGGTAAAGTGAGAGCTTTGGCAGATGGGCCCCGTCAGATGGCCAGTCACCAAATGCTAAATAGTTTCCTTTTTGAGCTAGCTGGATGATGTTGAAAATTTTTCTTAGGTGCTCAGTGGTAGCAGCCCCTACTGCCGGGCTAAGTCACATCCTGTGCCATTTCAGATGTTTGTGACTGGTGTGTGTAAATGCATTTGATGAAGGCATCCTGTGTATGGTCTTGACACTTTGCAACACGACCTTTAGGAAGGAATTGGTTTTGCATTAGTTCAGATTTGGATTCAGGGCAGTATTTTTTTATCACGCTGAATATCACCCTGTCTGGTGCCTAAGGAAAAAGTCTAGTGAGACAAAACTGCATGTTGGAGTGGTCCAAAGAGAGAGTCAGGAAAACCTTCCCCATTCATTGGTTGTAGCTAACTCTGCTTTGTGGGTGGAGCATCCAGAAGTGCTTGTGAGCTTTGATGGAAGTAATTCCCAGATGAATTTCAATCTTGGGATTTTCAAATCCTACAGTGCAGATTACTGGCCTTGTGTTTTACCTATAGTAGTTAGACAGCAACTTAGAAGATAATTTTCTGTATTTCATCCAGAGAACTCCAAAATATAACCTTAGGATTTTTCGAAGTGGTCCTGATACTTTAAAATCAGATCTTCGTCTTAGATTTTTATACAAATTTCAGTTCATGACTTTGCAGTTTAAGACAAGAGAGGTGTTTTTTCTACTCTTTCTTTTAAATTCTATAAATAAATGCTGTTTTGGATTATAATAGTACTATATGTGTGAGATCACTTCAACTTGTAAATAAGTCTAATTTAATATACCTCAGTGACATGCAGATTCATGCAAGCTAGCTGGGTTTGAGTTTAACTCTTCCTGTTTATGTCCTGTATATTAAGCACTTAGAGTGACAGCCTCCTTCATTGTGTAAATGCCATTAATTCATGTTGTTTTGATTCCTCTGAAACAAGTTTTGCATTAGCATACATATCATGCAATTGCCATTTGAATTCAACTCTGTCGTGACTGATTGTTGCAGTCACAAAAATGGGGTGTCATAGAGCTGCTATGTCATGTGGAATTTGATGAAATCTCAAAATAGTACTGTTTGTGCATGCTACTTTATAAAGAAATGCATACTGGAACTTCTGAGATTTTCTTTTTTGAGCTTTTTTTTCTAGTGCCTGCATGTACATTTCAGCACTATCCATAGGATGTGTTTCTTCTTTTACTAATTTTTATGTGGTGAAATTCAGTGACTTTGTTGCTTTGAAGGGTAATGGCACTGTTGCCTTTGTGTAACATAAGTGATCAGCCATGAGGACGGAATCATCTGACTTTGATGTTAGGACCTGTGCTAGGAACCTAAATGCCCTGAATTTCCTCTCTGGCTGTCAGAGAGAGAAAGATGCCTCAGGAGTGTTGGTGAACCCACTGACCCTGAACCTCTGGAGATGTATTTCTCTCTCTCTGTCTTCATTACCTAAAATGAGGTAGGGTAAGTCAGGACATCAAAGCTGCAGTCTTTACTTGTGCAGCTCCTTCTAGGGGTTCAGTGAAGAGGTGTTGGATCGTTGAACTTTTGCACCCTGAAGTGTGCAAAAGATAAGGTGCAAAAGTGTGCAAGAGATAAGGTTGGTGATTTAATCTGAATCTGTTCAAAATTCCTGTGCAGTGAGTAGCAATAGAAGGAACATCAAAGGTACATTTTTAGAGCCTAACTTAGGTCACATGTGAAATGAAAAAAATACTACAATCAAAATCAAACCCAACTTTACTCAGTATTGCTGCCTCACGTAATAGGTAGTCTGATGTAATGATGCCTTGTTACTGAATATGGGCAGGAGAAGAAAGTGTGTAAGACCATTACTTTTCTTAATTTGTTGAATAAACATGTAAATAACTTTCTTCTTCTAAACTTGGCAAAAAAAGTAAGAATATCCAAGTTCCATCCACAGACTCCAACTTAGACACTACAAGATTGTGAAAACTGGCAAAAAAACCCCCAATACTGAAGCCTGAAAGTGAACAGATAAATAGTGAATAAAAGATCTAGACTCAATTGCAAGATATTAAAAAAGTTATTTACATTGGGAGAATTACTGAAAGAAAATATATTAGCAGTAGTAAAATACTACAGTATCTATATATTGAATTTAAAATTAAAAGTAACTATTGGATCATCTAGTCAGACTTCAATTTGTTTCCCTTTTATGACACCTTATAGCTTGTGTCTGACTCCAGTGCATCTCCTAGGTATGTATCTATTCTTGACTGGTTTGCAAAAGAACAGTCTTAAGCAAGGGAACTTTTTGTTGCTTACAAAAACCATTTCTCTGCTAAAAAAATGTTCCTAATTCATCATTTTAATTTGTCTGGCTTTAACTCTTAATTTGTTATACTTTTTTATGCCTGATTACACAGAACCTTAATTCCTAATATTTTCTCTGTGTGAATCCACTTAAAACAATTGAAGTACCTTTCAATATGCTTTTTAATAAACTAACATTATTTAGCTCTTTAGGACTTTTACTGCAAACCATCTTCTTTGGTGTTGTCATTTTCACTTTTTTCTATGGCTTCATCAGTTTTTTAAATATTAAACTGTGATCAAGAATATGTATGTAATATTAATCATAATTTGTATTGCATTTCATACAGAGAGGAACAATAATTCATTATTGCTTTTGTGTGTACACTCTGGGGAAGCAGTTTTTTTCTTGCCATGATGTTACTGGGACCAGTATGGGAGGATGCCTTGTTATATCCCCTCATCTCAAACTTTTATGTGGCACCCATATTCTATAACACAGTATTTCCGTCCTCTTATCCCTTTTAATCCATAGGCCATAGGCCATAAGATTTGATTTCAGTGATCCTGCCATTATAACTTTGCATTTTGCTGTATTAAAGCACACTTTGGGTTGTTTGATCAAGCTAACCAAGTAATTCTGAGGACTTGTCATGATGCCTTGTTCTTATTGTTATTTATGTTTCTATCCTTATTCTTAATTTTATATGTTTCTCCCTCATTGGTTCTGGTAGATCATAGTGATCATTTCACTGGCAAGTATTTTTTTGACATGTCAGTTAATCAGTTTTCAGCCCATTTAGCTGGTGCTTTATTGATGTTATATAGTGCCAACTTTTTAATCAGTCATGTGTTACTGAAAGAATTGCTTTACAAAGTCCAAGCTAGGCAATTTTATTTGACAAATGTGTAATCTTACAAAAATCATGTTACTATGATGGGAATTATTTTCTCTAAATCCATTCTGGCTGCCATTTATTACATTAATGTTCTTTACTCTTTACCAATTAGACTTTTTATCAGCTTGCTCTTTCTTTTGTCTTACTTGATGTCAGGCTAAGCACTTGGGCTGCTTGTTCTTTAAAAATTAATGGCACATTAGCATTCTTCCGGAATTTCCCTGCTATTTCAAGATTTATTAAAAATTAATGGAAGAGATGCCCTCAGTTATTTGGGCTTGTTGATTTGAATATAATTATCCCTAGCAGATGCTGTCTGATATTCTCTTCAGTTACTAATTCTTGATTAGTAGAATCTGTATTTGCCAAGATAAAATGTAAAATATGGAATGCTGCCAAAGCTTAAGCTTTGTGTTTATGTTGTTTGTAAAGCCATGAGTCCTTAAGCATGCCCTATCTTATCTTTCAATATGATAAAAGTAATGAATAGATACAAGAGAAAATCTGTTACCAGAAAGAGTTGAAAGCTTTATAGTTATAATTACAGATATAATTATGAGAAACATTAAATATGGATGAAGTTTTCACACTTACAGTTTAAAAGATAACACAGATTTTGATGTTGGATGAAAAACAGGAAACTGGCTCTGAAAGTATGGTACATGAGACTTTAGATTTAAATTTGACCAAAAGTAAAACATAGCATTTAAACATGACCCTTGGGAATGCTATGATAAAATATCAGAGGAAGAATTGTGCCTAAACAAATCTGTAGTCCTTAAACCAGAGAGGTAGTCTCTGAAATTCCTTTCACCAGTGATTTTGGATGACAGTTACTGCATTCTCTAGAACCTATAATGACTCCAGCAGCAGCATGGTTCTCAGTTGCCATCTCTTTCTGCACAAATTAGAATGTGTATCAGTAAAACTCAATTGCAGTATGGTGCCATTTCACCAAATGTGAAATGTGTCTCACTACAGCAACAGGAAAGTTCACTCACACTGAGTGCACATTGAAAAAAATATTCCCAATCATAATGATAAACAACTACCGCAAGTTTAGAAATATCAGTATCAGTGATTTATTTGTTAATATTGTTGTTGTTTAGCTGAGATCATAATGGTATAATAATTATGAAAATGGTAAACAGAAAACTTCATGATAGAAGCAAAGCTGTTACAATTATTATAGAACAATATTGTTATTATTCTAACAGTTGTGCAGGAGCAGGTGTTATTATTGTTTGGCCTGTAAAAAGAGCACTAGTGTAAGGAAGTAGTCTAGGAGCCATCTCTTAACAGCAGTTGTATGTTCAGAGTTTCCCACTTAGAGAAGGAAAAGAAGAAAGAGAAAAGGACTTGACTGGATAAGCACACTAAGAATTAAGATATGGCTTTGGGAGTAAGAGGCACATGTTAAAGGAAAAAGCAAAGGAAATTTGCCTAGGTGCTTTCGCAGTCATTATGCAACAAATAAACTTTAACCTTTCTCCATTTTACTTTTTGCAAGGAATCAGGTAAAAAACAAGCAATTTTCCATCTAGGAGAGCTACCTTTCAAGTTCCCAGAGTTTCTGAAAACAAATGTAACTTGGAATACTGAATAAAAATTCTAATATTTTTTTAGTACCTAATGGTATTATTGGGTGTATAGAAATTGCCATGAACTATCTGAGCTTTTAAGAGGATAAGTTCTAATTAGAAAGGTAATTTAAAATTTCCCTTCTGCAAAATGTTTCTGGATAATATTGTCGTAAGAATTTTAATCACAGATTTTCTCATTTTTATTGATATAAAATTACAGGCAATAATTATAGTTATGCCATGAGTATTTTTTTCTTTTTATCTCTGTAAATTCTCTTCCTAAAGGAAATTCTTTTGGTTGGAGGACAAGGTTATATGCTCTATAACTGGCTGGAGGTACAGGGGGAAAACAAACTAAGGCTGATGACTTGGCTGATCATAGGAAGTGTAATTTTTTTTTAACTTGATGGGTTTTTAATTTGACGCACTTACCCGTGGGCAGGCATTTGGTCTTACTGATGTATCCAAGACACTCAAGTAAGACACAGGGCTCTCAGAGACCTGCAGCCTCCTAGATCAGCATCTGAATGTTGAGGGTTACCATGAGGCATCCCCAGGGCACCAGTAATAAAAAAATAAAATTGGGTTACAAGTTTTGGCTATTTGCATGGACTCAGTTGTGGGAGGGACCTTTAAATCTCAGATGTGAAGTGTTGGTGACTAAACAACTTACTCTGCATTCAGTGTGAAAATCTGTTCTCTTGTATGATTCAATGAATTAGAAATATATTTGTAAAAAAGAAGCTTTTATTTGCTACCCTAGCAATTAGCATTTGCTATATCAGATTTGTGACTTGAGAGGTTCCACTACCATTATTATACATCTATACATATTTTGCTTTTATATTTTGTTTCAAAAAAGGCTCCAAAACATTGTTAAAACCAGAATGTTCATGACACAGCTGACCTTACTTTCCCGCTATGAATTCAGCTTGTAAATTACATCTCATTTCATAAAATACTGATATAAGATATAATTTTAAGCTTTAAAAAATAGGTTCATTGACGATAATAATTGTGTTTAATGGTGCAGGGAAGTTGTTTCATGGTAGTAGATCACCCTGATTTTCAGAATAAAGACAAATTAATTAGATATCATTGACCTATATATGTAAGACAGCAGTGTATTCATCAGATAACTTGTCTAAAGTCAATGTAGAAACACAGTAATACTTTATCAGAAAGCGTTTATTGAGAGATCCTAGCCCAGCATCCATTTAATTTGAGATTCAGGAACAACTTCTGTGTACCATGGAGTTCTCTGGATTTATTGAAAGTTTTTTTCTAGAGTCTCACTAGCTTAGTGCTTTTCCCTTGTCTTCTGGCAATATGGCAAAGCAGAAGGATCTCTTCTGAAACATATAGGAATGGATTTTTTTTTTCAGAATTGCACATTCAGAGTTAGACGTCTAGCAGAAGAAAAAACTATAATTCTTGATATCTAAAAGAAAAATATTTTACCAGTCATCTAAGCTTATTTCTGTATTAGTACTTTCTATACAGCAATGTCCATTTTGTGTTTAGGTTCTATCACTTTTCTGAATTCATTGCTTGACATTGAATCACAGCTATTGAGAGTAACCTTTAAAGTCTTCAGAACTGGATAATCTTTCTCTGTTCTCAAAGGTTTTTGTTATCCTTCATCATATCCTTCATCATATGCTTGTGTGATTTTGATGAAGCTGAGTTCACAGGGTCCCCCAGGTCACTAATGAAAATGGATAGCACAGAACACAGTGCCAATTCCTCTGAGCCCCAGTTAATGTATTGCTCGCTCTTTGGAAGCTGCACTGTTGCTACGTATTTGCTTCATGATCTACCAGCCATTTTTTATGTCTGCTATGGTATTTTTAACATGCTGTAGCTCTCCAGTCATCAGCTGGGCAGTGCCTGGTTTTTACAGGGACAGACACAGAGTTCCTTTTCAAGAATACAGACAATCCTTCAGCTCCAGTTAAGTAATTTTTACTTATTAACTTCTTTCCTTAATCAACCATTTGAAATGATTTTTTATTACCTTATAAATAAGTATACTACTTAGGTTTTGTTTTGGGGATTTTTGAGATTTTCTGGATCTGGAAACTACACAAGAAGCTTTCTAATTTTGAATGGCTTTCTGGACATTTCTTAGAAAATAAATAGAATACCAGAATTAAAAAAAATCCCTTTTTTTTCCACCTCTCCATTTTCAGCAGAGAAAGTCAGGCAAGCAGAAAACAGGAAGCTAGAAGTTACCAGGGTAATCTGTCTCTTAAGGTGTGAAAACCCTTCTTTGAAGAGCTGCCCTAATGAAGAGAAGGTGCTAAAAGAGGGATTGTTCTCACATGAGCACATGGTGGTTGAAAGATCAGTTTTGTAACAGATGCCATGGAAAACAGGCACTGTACTCCCAAGAGACATCAATTCGTGTCCTTCCTGTGGTGTACATATGTATGTAATCATAACATTCTTCAGGCACTTAAAAACATTTCAGAGTAACAGTTCTATGTCTTTTGCAACAATCTTGTTATTGAAGGACGCCTATCAAGTGAAGAGGAGTCAATTATCTCCTTCTGCATTCTTGGCATTCCTGTGGAGAACTAATTTCTCAGCTCGCCTGTTGGATTGATGCTGCACTCCACAGACACTGAATACTCTGCACAGACATATTGTTGGTCTATCGAGATGAATTATTTCTAATTTATGTTCATAAATTTATCCAGGCACCCTGTTCAGCACGACATTTAAGCACATTGCCTAATTGAACTTTTGAGGTGTTTAAAACTAGTTATGTGCTGAATCAGTATCTCAGTACTTAATTGATATTGAGTATGGCCTATGAAGGAATAAAATTTAAATCATCTTATATTGAAAACATCTGGTGATATTCTAGCCACTTCTAGATATCTAATATTCTCTAGTCCATGTGTACTAGTCTATGCTTATTTACTGTCTTGAGGCAGAACACAACTTGCCAAGTGACAGTGATCCAAAAAGGCCTGTATCTGTAGAGGTACCATAAGCAGAGACTCTTCATTTTTAGCCTAAGTCATACTCAGTGCACAGAGACAAGTTGTTTCTTTTTCTTTCAAAAGAAGGTTAAATTAAAAAAAAAAAGTAAATTTAAATGAAGCACTTAAATGAATGCTTTGCATTGCAGTGATTGAGAGCCAGCAATGCTTTTAATAGTATGCCCTCACACTGCTGAACTCTTGGGATTTGAGGGATTTTCTAATGCAAGCCATCACGTGTGATTCATTAGATACCAGTAGCTGGGGTTCTGAATCTGCCTGAGCCAATTAATTAATTTTAATTTCTAAAAATAGATGTAAAATATTGTTTTGTGTTAATCCTATATATGATAATGGTTTTCAGATTCCAGTATAATAAATCTAACATAAAGCATGCAACTGGGTATGAACTAATATCTTCTACTTCAAAGAAATTCGGGTGAACAGTTTAATTTTAAAATACTTGAATGACATGTGCTGAGCATGTTTACAAATGTGGAAGAAATACACATATGCTTGTGTATTTGTCTGTCTTTTTAGTTGTGCACATTGCTAAATTCCAGGGTGTTCTTTAAAACTCCATCTGGAATTGTACATGTCTGTGTGTGCATCCATGCAGATATATATGTCTCTCTGATATCAAAAAGAAATGACTACAGGAGAGATGCCACAATTGTTATTTATCTGCATTTATAATTGCCTAGGAAAATTTTTGTAGGCTGTTTTGGTTTCACACTGACAGATTTCAAATAATGTAATGCTATTCCATGCAGTGCATAAAAGCAATAAAAATAAAGTAATTAAAGCTTCTGTTCACCCAGTTTAGTTGTCAAAATGCATCTGCAAGTTAGATTAAAGGAAAAGGACTTTCAGAAGAACAATAAGATACTAATTAGATTAAAGGGCAGGATGAAAAGTTTCACCTTTTCTGTGGACAAGCAAAAAATTTAAAAGGATGTATTTAAAGACACTGGTTGATGCCTCAGGATAACAGAGTGAATACTACAACATTTGTTTCATAACTTTCAGCAATTCATTTTGGGTGTTTTTATATCAAAAGTCTGTGCTGGAACCAGAAAGTCAAAATCAACCTGAACATGAATGGAAAATACCATTGACTATATTTTTTTCTCAGACCAGAACTCACTGTGATTAACTTTTCACGTCTGATTTGAAATTGTCCTAGGACTGAACCAAAAATCAGGATTTTCATATGCTGGATGAGAGAGTACGAGCAAGGAGAAAAACAGTTGTTGCCTAACTGTGTGCTCATTCAGCAGTGTTGGAGCCTTATTTGGACCTTTCTTCTCTTTGGTTTGCCCAGCAGCCCCATGGCACAAGTAACGAGAATCCCCACTTCTGTGCTGTGTTGCTTTGCAGACCCTGGCAAGGACCTGCTCAGGGTGGAGGGGGTGTTTTGCTAAGATTACCTCTTAGCTGAACTACTTATGGGAAGATGGGGTGATCAGTCTGTGGCAAAGGACTGTGTATTGTGATTATTAACTGGGCACTGTAAGTGATTAGGGGGAATCAACTGCCTGAGCTTCTCCTTCCCAAAGTTTAGGAGTGCTTAGATAACCCATATTTATGTGTCCATGCCACAGGGATATATTTAATAGAACAGAGAGCAACAAACTTATCCTCCCTCTTCTTTTAGCTTCTGTGGGCCTTAGGGCTGTGCTTACCTAAATTCCCATTGTGGTCCAGTCTGACAAAGCCTCCAGCAGCTCAACCACAGCTGCCAGAGAAACTAGGAAAACAAGTGATGCTCAGCCTCTGACAGCAGTAACAAATGGCCAATGCTGTGACATTGTGTTGGGGCACTGGCCCTTGTCTCATGATCTTTCTATTTTAAAATGTTATGGTCACTTATATAAATCAGCTTGAACCAATTCAAACCAGTTCAAATTTTTTCACGTCTTATACCAAATCTTTACTGGACTGACCTAAAAGTAAGTCAGAGATCTGTTTCAGTCACAGCAGTGCCTAGATACTAATTGCACTACACATGTAGTGGTTTGACTTCTTTCCTGTGACCCTTCATCTGTGGTGGAAACCTGTCCTGATCAAGTTACAAGAAGCTGAATACATACTCTGGTGACTGACATCCACAAGGATCCTTTTAAAGGAGTGTGAAAGCAAGCGCAGGTAATGCCTTTGTAAGTCAAAGTCATAGTACTGACTGCAGTTGAACACACTCTCAGGATCTGCAAAGGAGCCTGAAACATTGTCTTCAAATTGCATTAAAGAGCAGTTGGAGCAGCTGAATGTTAACTCTTCTGTTTCTTGGAGAGTCTCCATTTTTATGGGGTCTCTAGGCATTAGGATGAAATTTCTGCTGGTAGTATTTGTACTGTCATTACATAAGGATGAAGTTTTAGGAGTGTGTTAGCTTGCCCTTTACAATAAGTGCTTAATTAATGAAAATAGTGTATACCAAACAACATCAGATAGTAAAAATAACAGCTGATGAACTTTTCCCTTTAGTCCTCTTACTTTCAAATATTTAGTTTTGCTATGGACTGAGTTTATGTAACAACTTAATTTTGTATTTTTCACAGAAATGTAACCTGGAATAATTTAGCTATCCCAGACACCCACTGTTCCAGAGAGCTAGAAGAAGGTTACCAGTGCCCACCTGGATTTAAATGCATGGACCTTGAAGATCTGGGACTAAGCAGGCAAGAACTGGGCTACAGTGGCTTTAATGAGATAGGTCTGTCCTACTGATAAAATCCATTTCAGTATCCATTTAAAACTGTTTTTGAAATGAATGGAACAGATAGTTCATGTCTGTGCTGAAAAGACATCAAGTGCAATCAGTATTCTACTCAAGTAGAGCACGTGCCAGAAAGAGAAGCTGTGCCATTTGCTTTGCAATTATGATATATTTTTACATTGCCTGGGATCCCAGGATTTAAATACCTCTATAACAATGTCTTTATAAGGAGTCAACTGTTGATTATCACCAGTATGCAAATGCAATGACTAATTCCTGTTTTATTTTTGATTCATTTTAGAGCATAAAATCCCTTCTGTTTGTCTAATTTTAGTAGTAATTCCCATGAAATTTTTTTTCATCCAGAATTACTTTGATAATCATCTTGTTACTAAGGAGAAGATGGGAGAAAAAATGGTCTCATGTATCTGTGGCAATCTTGATCCAAACTGTGTAAGTCAGAACATCAGCCAGAAAAATGATTGAGAATCAGGCAGATTTTGCAGTGCAGGTGCAATTTGTGTTCTGTGCAAAACACTGCAGTTACCAGGAGAATATGTTCTCTGACAGCTGCAATGTGTTGTGCCATCCCCATAAGAAAATGAGTGTAGAACACAAAAGCAGAAAAGGTGGCAAAAGCACGGGCAGCTGTGTTAAGATCCACATCCAAATCAAAAATATGCTGTTACTCTGTCAAAACATTTTGGTTTTTTCACATTTATTGAGCAGACAAAGGTCCAAAAGGAGCCTGCAGCTGTAAATTTTCATTTCAGGACAGGTAGGGAAGTACCTTCAAATGATAGAGCATACCCACAGGCTGAATTCTTTCTGATGCATCACTTGGACTCTGATAAGGTTTTTTTGGGGTTCTTTTTTTTTTTCATTTTTCTGGCTTGAGCTCCAGGCTATTATCCTGGCCTCCGCTGAGTTTGAAGGTAATGAAAAGGTTTAATGACAGAATGACTGAAATCCAAAATGTTTATTTGAGGATTGAAAGCCTTTGCAGCTGAAATTGCTTCAGTTGGTTCCTGAATATTCAAGTTTCTGGATATACACAAAGAGCCACAGAGTTACAAGGAAGTCTCAGAGTCCTGCTACAAATACCCTGTGATACCAAATAATTAATGAACAAAACCTGGCATTTATGTTCTTTCTTTTTTCTTGTGAGAAAGGGAAAAAAAACCTGATTTCAGCCGAGCACCATTCTGTTCCCTCTGGGAGTCAGAAGGGTACTGTTTGTTCCAGTACTGTTAGATGGATAACACCATAGATAATACCAAATTTTCTATAATTTTTTCCTTCTGTAGATCTGAAAGGATAATCCTGTCTGATCCCTCAGTCAGCCTTCAGATTTACTGTCATGCCTGGATGAACATGGGCTGAGTTCACACTAGAACCTAAATTCATTCACATTCAAATTCTGTAGTTCCAGGTAGTTTGGGAGGAGAGCATGAGATAGGGGTATTGCCAGAATAATTAGGCCTCAGATTGACATTGAAAGGTGTTGTTCTAGCTGCCTACCTGGTCACCAGGGAAAAGTAGTTGCCATGTCTTAGACAAGCTTCAATGGATGGAAGAGTTGAACGAGACCCAGAGTGCTTAATAAAGGAGGCCAGCTTGTTTTCAGTGATGGGGGCAGTTTGGCAAAGACAGGTGAAATAGTTTGTCTGTGGATGGCTTCAAAACAGGTTAAAAAAAACAGGACTGAAGCTGGTTTTCTGAGTCACAGTGCTGTGCCTTATCAATATGTATTTCTGAGTATTGCATTTTAAAGGTCAGAGATTGCTAATAGACCTAGGAGACTTGTAATTGATAAATTGTTTTTGTCTAGAAATAGGTAATCAGGATATAACACCTCTCATAAAAGTAGCCAGAAGTTAAATTGAGTATCAGTTGAAGGCTGATAATTAAACTTTAAAATACTGGGTAAGACACAGAAGCTTGCCCAAAAAATGTTAAATAAGCTTCCTCAGATTAGGATAGTTATAAACAGGATTATAACCAGAAAGTTAACCAATATTTTATAAATATCCATTTTGTGATGCACCTTTGTGTGTAGTTAACAGGTAAGTAATTAAATAAATATTTTATGTGTAATTATACTATTTTTTGTACATTCATTGGTATTACATTTGCAGATATTATGATGCAGCCTGTCCTGTTCAATCCTCAAATCTATCATTACAAAAATCACAAGAGCATAGCAGTTTGGCAGTTACTGTATAATTAATAACTCTTAATTTGTGGCACATAAGTACAAGCTATGAATATTTGAATTTGATAATTTCTGTTATTTTTCTTCTGGTGAAAGAAAAAAGGAGGGATTTTTACAATTTCATTACTGGGTGAAGACCAAACTATCCTAATCAGATAAAAGTTAATAGATTTTTTAATTTCCAGTATTAATATGTGAATTTGCCGATTAGATAGCTTCATATTTAGAAAATACCTTGATTTTGGCCATGCCCTGGTCCCATTTTTGTAAGTGGCTTTGACTTTAAAGGATGAAGATTGGAAAGATGATAGTATAAGTTTTGGTATTTATTTAAATAAATAAAATATATTTATTTCCCAAGTTTTCTATTTTTAATTTTGAGGTGTTCTATTTATCTGTTTTATGTATGTTTCCATGCAAGTATATACGTATTGTTTAAGGAAGAACATAGCTATAGACTACTGCTAAATGTGAAGTCATCTTGTCAAGATAATTTGGGCCATCTCCTTCTGATGAGAAGCAGACTCCGTAATCTTTCCAGGCAATTTATTGTGTTGCTTCATTGTCCATCCTCATAGGAAGATTTTCCTAAAGTATAACCTGAATCTTTCTTCTTCATGGAATTTAGGATCATAATTTATTACCTTATTCACTACTGGCATAGACAAAACCTTAGAAAGAAGCTTGTCTGCATCTTTCATTATGTCTTCCATATGGTTCTAAATGTTTCAGTCTTTTGCTAGAAGACATATTTTATACCTTAAATTGTTCTTACTCTCCTTCTCTAGACCTTCTCTGGCTGATCCACCACCTAGTTGAAATGCAGTACTGTCAGAACACCCCAGCAGAGCCAGTATTTTATGTGGTTTTAAGCTCTGTTACAATTTCTGCATCCCAGTGAGATGTTTTCTATTTTCAGAATAGCATGTTGTGCGTGATTCATATTTTTCTAATTTATTACAGCCCTTGCATCCTATTGAAAGAGCTGCCATCACTGCTTCCCATCCTTTATCTGTTCATTTATATATTTATTTTTAAATGTTAACCCTTACATTTGTCTCTGTTGAATAGCATACTTACTTTTGTTTTTCCAGACTATTTCTTCAATTTGCAAGATCTTCAGTGGTTTTAATTCTCTCCTCCTGATTACTTGTGCCACCTTTTAGTTTACTTACACAGTTTTATCTGATATTACAGGAGTATAATTTATTTTCTATCAACCTGATCAAGGGTGAAAAAAATAAATAGAACCAGACCAAGACTAGACTCTGGAGCTTTGTTTGACAGTCTTCTTTTCTGACAGTGTTTCATTAATAGCTGCTTGTAAGGACACCTAACAAATGGTTTTGCATCCATCACAGAGCAGTGTCACCTGGCCATATTCCTGTGTGTTGTCACAGTGGGACAATGTTAAAACCCTTTAAAAGACTTTTGAAATATGTAGTGTTTCCTTTCTCTTTACAAAACTTGCCTCCATTCCACATTTGTACAGCACTGATACAGGAAGATCTGTGCCATAGGTCCTCAAGTGCCTGCACTCTTTAATGTGTATTAATAACATGATACTTACACAAGATGCTTGTGAAGATAATTTTTCCAATATGGGCCACATCAGCGTATAGCTACAGCTAATGCCTCTCTCCTTTAATGTACATATTTCTAGATTGCATGTAGAATGAAATAAACACCAATTAGTATTGCCAACTTTATAAGTGTAATCTCTAAGAGCAAGTTACTAAAATCCAGGGAAGTTCTGTCTGACAGTACCTCTGGAAAAGTTACAAGCAAAGGTCACAGAGATCTACCTCATAACTCTTCATGAAACTGAATAATTAATGAAATATGAACCAATTATCTAAGCTCCCAGTACCTCAAATCCTTTTGTTTGTGAAGTTCTGAAATGGGAGGAAGGAATAGTAGGGAAAGAATAAGATACCCCTCTAGGTGAGCTGACTTCAGCTGTTTCAGGTTCTGCCTGATGGGAGGCTACAGGAAGTTCCTGCTTTCCCATAGTAAATTGCTCATGGACTCAGTAGAAACCCAAGTACTCTTTCCAACAGTTAGACACAGAACTTGACTTCTTAAGTAGGTGTTGTTCTTACACAGTGTGAGCCTTAATATAAAATTGAACCTTTTATTCTTCAGAATGCCTGAAAGATTTTTTGAATGCTACCTGTGGGGGTGAGTGGAAGTAAGAGAAGGGATATGAACGAAAGGCTTGGCCGGCTGTGTGGATGTGGGTAGCAAAATTCCTTGCTATTGTCTATACCTGTGTGGTACTGTCAGGCTCTTTCTTCTCTTTCTCAGACTTCTTAGCTGGTTTTGATTTGGGCTTCTATAAAAAGGTTGATGTTTTCTTCATATTAGAACAGCCTTCAGCCTTGTCTCCCACTGAGAGCATCAGGTACATTCACAGCTAGCCTGTTTCTTCTTTCTGATTTTATTCTCTTCTCTGTATTTTTCCTAGCTATGTTTAATTGCATAGGGTGTAGCTGAGAGCATGACAGTATTATGAAGTGTGTAAAAAAGTTAACCTAAATATTGAGAAAAAATACTCTTTTTTGTGAACAGACACTACTAATTGTAAAAATTATTAATCATATGATTGTATTTGTTTTAAGTATTTGCATCTGATATACCTAAAAAGCATAAATATATTTGTTAAATTAAATAAGAACATACAAGTCTTGGGAATTGGAGGGTTATGACAAGTACTTCTACCTTACATCTCACTGTTTATCTGAGTGTGCATCTACCTTTAGTCAATATTTAACACAGCAGTAACAGGTATCAGGGCCACACTAAGGATGCTGGCAGAGCTGTCTGTGTGGGTGCTGTTGAAAAGGGTGCCTCCTAGATGCAAATGTGCCAGAATCCCCCCTGTTGTTGGATCCTGTACAGATTTCCTCCTTACCTGCACTTTCCCCACAGTACAGTCTTTTGCATTCAGGTTTTTGTTACATCAGCTAGTAATCATTCCACATGCCTCATGGGTGCAATCATCTGCAATCATCTACAGATGCAGACTTGCAGCACATCACTGATTTTACTCTTCACATAATTCTGGAGAAGGTTTTTTCATGATTTACAGTGCTACATGTTGCTTCAAGCAGTCTCAAAAGGAAAAGGAAGTCCCAAATAAAGATACCTAAAGGTTTAAAAATATTCTACTAAGTAAGAAAGAGAAGTCTTAGGCCATGAGAGATCATTCTGAAAGGAGAAGAAGGAGATCTAATTCTATCCCTATCATCAACCCATCTGCCAATTGCTAGGGCCAGTACCCTATTAAATGACACGTTACTACTTGTACATGCAAAGAGTGTTTGACAAAGACTACCATATTAATGGCCATTTTACATACAGGACATAAACACACATATTCTATTGTGAAGAAAACAAATTTTGATGGTAAGGAGTGCTTCAAAGCCCATATACAAGGACTACATCTGTATTAAACCTTACTCGCCTTACAGTAGAAGTAAACACTGCTCATTGGCACAGTGAGCCAGCAAAATCATCTGATTTATGGCCTGTAAAACAGCAACAGAGCTTTGGGTCTCAGATATTTCCTGCTTTTATTAAAAGGGCTTCTTCCTTATAATGTGGGACCCAGAAATTATATATGAGAGCCTTTTTAAAATTGATAACTAGATGAAAAAAGTTTATATGTCACTGTGAAAAAATGCCTGCCATGGCTAGATTAAAAGTGAACCTAATTTAATGTTTGTGAAAGGAAACTTCACAGTGGGGCCAAATTTCCTCATTTCGCTTATAGCTATTGTTTTAATAAAATATTCATGCAATGATCAAAATAACCCCTTTGTTTATTGCAGAAATTGAAATTTTATCTACCAGACACGGGAGTTACTTTGGTTCTCTTACAAGTTCTCTTATGATGGGGAAAATACTTGTGCATGTGCAACCCTTTGGAATTGCAGAGGCGTTGCTCTTAGACTGGAAGATTGGGTGGCATTCAGTCCATTGTTCAGAAGGAAGGAATTAAGATTAAGTTAGTATGCTGTGAATCTGGGTCTGCCACAATATATTAAGTACATTTTCCATGAGATATTTTAACATTTCAAAGAGATTGGGTACCTATCTCTTGGATTAGAATTCAGAATGGCCACAGAGTTTGTTGAGTGGTGTGATGTCATAAACGCTTAACAAAAATCTGGAGAAGGAGGAAGGATGCTCACACCAGTCTAAAATAAAAGCTGAGAAGTGAGTCTAAATCAGATGCCAAATTAGCTACTCCTAGAAACTGCAAGCATTCAGAGCTACAATCCATTTGTTTATGCGGACATCTAGATCATTAATTTGATACAAATTCTTAAAGTTAAAGTAGAAGTGACCCATGTTTTTATGTAGTAGTGCAGTGGTCAAAGCAAGAGACCTCCATTCTGGAAGGATGCCCTACTAACCCCTATGCATGGGCTGAGCAGAGCATCATTCCTTCCTTTTCCCTCTGAGTCTGCAGCAGCAGCAATTCCTGCTGGAGGCACCTTAGGAAAGCAAGCAACTGGAGGCTGGTTCTAAAGGGAGTTCTATAAAGACTTGCTCCTCGTCATTCTTCTGTGAAATTATTTCCAATTTTTCTCCACGGACCACCTCACCCCAAGATGGATAAAGCCACCTTTAACTTGTAGGAGGCTGAATGTTAACAAGGCATACCAAGATGAAAGAGAACACTTGAAAATCTGACTTGACATTCCAGCTGCCACTGGATGAGAAAAGTGCCCTTCACTGGTGGCAGAAGCAGACCTTTTAGTTACTCTGTCACTACCCACCCACCTGACCCAGGTGGCTTGGCTCTTGGTGGCAGTATTAGCAGCCACTAGGTCTTTCCAGGTCCCTGGCATAGACAAGAGGGGCAGGTGGATTATGAGTGATTAGTTGTCCTAAGCAGCTGACTACTTTACCAGCTCTGAGACTTCAATGTCCGTGAGAAGCAGTTAATTATGGGTTGATGAAGAAAATAAAATTTACATTAGCTGGCTATTTGCTCAAAGTAGGAGACACAGCTGATAGTGAAAAGGATTGCAAGGGTTTTTATCAGACTCCCAACATGCATCCTTTCTCCCTCCACTGCCCTTTCATGCAATCGTGTCTCCTGAATGAAGCTGGTGTCACTTTGCACAGACGAAGATGGCCAGAAATGCAGATCAGCATCACCACCACAGCCCAAATCCCTGGGCTCTGAGGCATTTGGTGTCTGGGATAATAGAAAGCAATGAGTTGATGTAATTATTTAGCCAGAGCCTCCATATAATTGTACTCATTAAAGGCTGAAAGGTTGAGCTCTTTACAAAATAAGCATTGATTCAATACTTATTTTATCAAAACTTTCGGTCAGATTCTTTTAATCTATGGATGATATGTATGCTTGATACATGTATTGAGTCTTCATGCTCTGTTTATCCTAGCAAGTATATCATAATATTAAATACTTGGATAAACAGGTCTAATTTATTCTACTAATGCAGCTCTTTGATTTAGGCACTTTCGTGCAGAGTCTAGTAAGATGCCCTTCATCCATGACTTTGACCTGTGGAGTTATCATGTGGTAACATGACAAGTGATAGTCATGTGAATGTTTGAAGGTGTCAGAATGTAATTAGGGAATCCATTCAGACTGTCTAGTAATTAAACACATATTTTCTAAATGTGAGCCAAAATTACTTAAAGCATGCCCCATTAGTCCGCTGATTGAGAAACCACTAGAAATCATTATTTCAAAAATGGTGATAGATCTTTTTTTTTCCACTGGAATTCCTTCCTAGGCCTTGCAGACAGAGAGCAATAGAGCCTCGACACCAGCTGAGGCACTGCTGTGGATAAGTCTCCTCTCAGGGAATTTTACTTATTTGTTTTACTGCCAATTAACACAGTATAATCACTATTTGGGTATTAAGAACTAAGGAAGGCAAACAGTTAAAAGACACTTAGGAAAATGCCTTTCCTCCTTTGCCTGTCTCATCTTCAGTCATCTCCTCTCAATGTCCTACTCCCCACTCCTCTGCTCTTGCAACATCTGAGGTGGGGAGTGATGCAGGAATCAGGAGTAGGTCCATAATACTTAAATTTTTTGCAATCCCTTCTTTCTTTCTTTTCAGCTGCTGTTCCTTCCTTATTAAACATTTCCTCTGCTCCAGAATGGACTTAGACTGCAGTTCCTTAACAGCTGTCCCTGCTCTGGAGTTTCCCCTACTACCAAAGCCTACCAGTTATGCCCACTGAAGACTCTTAAATAAACTTAGGCATGACAACCACCTTTACACAGGCACCTTCAGAAGGTTATACAAGGTTTAGGTGAGCATAGAGGAGCAAAGAAAACAGTCTGTATGCCCTGGGCAGGTGAGAACAGTTTGCAGTCCTCATTGTGTTGTTCATCTTGGGAAATAATTCTAGTTACTAGGGATGCGAATGCTGTGAGGAGTGAAACATGGCTATGTAAATGAGGTAAATAAGTTCAGTTTGTTTCTTGGAGATAATGAACAAATTGAAAGTGAGTCAACTAACAAATCCCGGTTTGGGCTTAAAGTACTATACTGTTTTCACTGATTTCTGCTTCTTAAGGACATGGTTACAAGGCCATGTTTAGTTTCTCATCAGAAAAATTGTAATAACAGAGGGCTATGTGAGTTGTTTTTTTTTCTTTGGAAATCTGTTTTATTTGGCAGAAAAGCTACTAATGAAATTCAGTGATTAGAAGTTGAATGTAGACAGATATATTTAGGAAAAAATGAACATTCAAGGAAGGTCCTGCTTGACCAACTTGATCTCCTTGTATGACAAGATGACACAGTGGAAAAGGACCATGGGGTGTTGACTTTAGTCCTAGTTTGATATTTTCCTGTTTCCCAAACATTTAATAATTCTAAACCTGTTCTTCCTCCCTGTAGTAAAGAAGTGCAGATCTACAATATATCCAGGTTTCACAGAATACAAAAAAAGCTGCATTTTTTGGACATAATTTATCTTGATGCTCACCTCTGACTCCACTCACTGTTTATCCATTCTTTCCTCTGAGGTTCCAGATGCTAGTTTGTGTAGAAGCTTAGCTTCAGACAGCAATAATGACCATATTTCTATAAGGATTTTACCCACAAACCTCCTTTTCCATTATGCTCTTCTCTACAATGTGTAATTTTTGCCATCAGATGAGTCAGAAAGGATTGGAAGCTCTGTCTTACATTATGCTTGATTGTGTTTTTGTTAGCATTGAATCTTGTACAGGTTACAGGACAATATGTTTTAGACCAAATTTTCCTCTCACGGAAATTTTCTTGATACATCAAGTAGAAACATTTAGGGTACGCTTGTCATGAACCAAAGCAATAAAGGTGTATTGTCCCTGATGATTTTTTTCTTAGAAATTCAAGATTTTTATTCTGTTTGCCAAGTCATGACATTTTTGATGCCTTGTTAGTATGCCATCTTTCATTATTTTATGTCACCCAGGTGACTGAGTTATCACTTATTCCTTTCTTCTAGAAGGCTTCTCTTTTGAGTACTTTAACCTCCATGTGCATTTAATACCATTAACTTACTAACTGAATAATTAGAATAGCTTCAGGCATTCTGGTCCATCCTTTCCCCAGTGCTGACATGCCGAATAGTTTAGTTGATTACTTAACCTTGAAATAAAAAATAAAACTGATATAATCTTGAACTGACAGAACAAAGAGATTTTGCAATGCAGTGTGTAGAAAATTCATTTTTGCTACTATGGAATACTCAGACTTGTCTAAGAAGCAAAATATTATTTAATTCTCAAATTGGTGCACCAAGAAAGGACTAGTGATGACAAAGATGAGAATGTTTAAAAAAAAAAAAATTCATACTTGCTGATGTTAGGTAAAAGGCCCATAAACTGTCACTGATCATAAGCTGAAAAGGTGAAAGAGCAAAATATGGCAGAACGGCAGACTTATTAGAAGTGTATAAGAAAATGAAAGTTGAGGCAGGTCAAATGCAATTTTTGCATCTTGTTGAGTTTTTTTGAACTGTAAACTGTATGACCTCAGATGAATTAATGCCTTGTTGACATAAAATTTCATGTACTGTTTCTTAATTTATCTGAAGTAGCATTGTTTTAAATTCCATACAAGTAAGTTTTTGTCCTGAGATTGGTAAGAGATCAAAATGTAATTTAAAAGGAAAAAAAAAAACAAACAAACAAACAAACAAAAAAAACAAAAAAAAAAACAACAAACAATAAAGCAGAGCCTTGGAGAGCTCACTGGCACCAGCACAGCTGTTGGGTTCTTAGTGAACCACTGAAGTATCCCCACCCCTTGCTCCTGCTCCTGCTTCTGCGCTGCATCTCAAGAGGACACACATATGTGCTACAGCATAAGGGTTTGAGGAGGCCTGGATTGGAGCTTGATGGGAAATGTGGTGCTGGAGACATTGCAGCTGGCTCTGCAGGATCCAAGCTCCCAGAGAGCACCCCTAGCTGGGGACAACCTTTGCACTGCATGCCCTGGAAACCCTTCAGCCTGCCAGTGCCCACTGCTGCTGTGTGTGAGTTACATGCAGTGTAAATACTATTTCCACAGTGACCTTCTCATGCTTACTTTCTACTGCCTCTTCTCTAGCACAGCAGGGCCTTCCAACATGATTTTATATTCTGTGAAGGCAGAGGAGGAAATTTGCTTTTGTACTGCTGCTACAGTTTATTTACAATTCCTATGCAAAGCATGAGATAAACCACTCAAGTCTGTTGTCTACAGTGACATTTCTTTTTCCCCTAGTGCAGAATGCTAACCAAAGGGTCAGATAACTTTGAGAGGCTAAGTAAAGCAAGCAAGGGACACATGTGTGCTAGGAATACCATGGTCCAAGGGAAATAAATGCATACTAAGATAATTTCCTTAATGAGGATTTACTAAGAAAACAAATAGAAAGAGCTGCTTCAAGCAAAACCAACCTCCCAGCCCACCAGTTTTCACTGTGCATGAGAGTTGAAGAAAGGCTTATGTCAAAGACAATAACTATTTGTGTGGGTAGCTGCTTAGCAACTCACAGTCTGACAAGGAATGAAGAACAATGTGAAAAAATAGAAGGAGGAGTTAAAGGTGTGGCAGGTGTGTGAACGGCCTAGAAACACAAGGTGTGACTAATTTCATCCATGCTAAGGAGCAGAAAACTCTTAGCCAACAGACAGAGAATGAAGTCAAGCAATTAAAAATGTGTCATTCCATACCAAGAAAATTAGATCCTATTGGTTTAATTATCAGTGAGTGCCATTAAGACAATATAGTGCTGCATAATGAAAGTTGCAGTTACTGGGTAATAGAGGTAATTGTTTTTACAGTGGAAGATTTTCACTTTCAGGCAAGTGTTGCAGGATGTCACCGGTTTACAGGCTTTGACCTTCAGCACTTGTGTAATGTGTGGGACACATGGTTTTTACCTTGTCTCTTGAGATTTTATTATTTTATCCTAGATATCATTTTCATAAAGTTGGTGAGAATGAGCAAAACCACCCACTAGAAATACAACCTGCAATACTCATGCAACATGTCCTCTGTTACTGTAATTAGAGCAGTTTACTACATAATTTTTGATTTAAGACCTTTGATTTGATAAGACAGGGCCAGCTTCCAGCTTGGCTTTCCCACTTCTACTGGGGAATAAGGGGAAATAATGCTATTCCAGAAAATCTAATTCACAGATGGCTACTCTAGAGGGGGGAGTACACACAGAGCAGCAGCTTAGGTGTGACTCTCCAGCACATCAGCTCATCTGTGGTAACTGGCTTCATACATGTTGCTACCCTGTGGCAAATGTGTAATGCCACTCCTTCATTAAACAGTGCACAGTCTCACTTTATTACCTGTTACTCAAATATTTAAATATTGAATGTTTGTTTTCCCAAGTGTCTTTTCTCTGTTGTTCTTGAGACTTTCAGTAGCTACTGTATTCTACTCCATTGTCAATGTCATGACATTGCCCCATGGAGAAATTCTTTCACAGTATCTAGTATGCATTGAGTGGTATTGGAAAAGATCTAGGGTATAAGCTAAAAGAATAGTATAATATTTTGGATCCGCTGTGAAATATTGAAATACTTCTTTAAAAATTACAAGACCATTTACTTCCAGTTACTGCCTTTCTCATAGCAACTGAGAAAGAATAGGAATGACTTGATAGACCAAAGTCTTATCTGAGAACATTAAATACCTTGTGTGTTTTTCGCTCTGAGCTTAAGTTTTGGTTGTAAACAAAGTGAGAGCTAGATCTTGCAGTATCTAGCAGGTGATTTGACTAAATCTTTTGAATAAATCTTTAACACATCTTACAAATAGTTACCACTTCTGTATTACTCTATACTTAGGACACAGTGTTGGTAAATACATCTTGATCTCTTTGCCACAGGGGCATTTTTGTTCTGTAAATTGTTTCAATATGCAAATAAGTGCTATTTTTCCTAAAATATCTACAGATACTTTCAGTGAACAGACTGCTTAATTGTTCAAGCTGCTTTGCAGGTACTCCTTAATATTGAGCAGATTTTAAGACTTTTTGAAGATACGCAATTCCGTCTTCAGGGGAGTGACTGGCCATCTTGGGAAATGTCAACATACATCTCCCATACTGCAGTCAGCCTTTTCTACTCTCATCCAAAAAGTCTTTTAGAAGGTTATCCCCTACTTTTCCAACAAATCTGTGCTATTGCCACCTTGCTGTGGAGAGTACTATAATGATCACTACTTTGTCTCATTTCATTGTTGGATCAACCCTCAAGTTAAGTATCTCAGTTCACATCTTTTAATGAGTTAACAGTATGACCTTTTTCTTTCCAATATGAAGAATATGGCAATAACTAAGCTCCAAATTTTGGCAATTAATTTAAACAGCTACAGTGAACTTGGATAACTTTGAGCTCATTTCCAGCTAAGCTGCACGCATTTTAAATTAATGATACTGAAAGAATTAAAATTATTTCTTGCATAAAATTCAAAAAAGCGAAAACAGGAAATCTACTGTCAGAAGACTTTGTCAGTCATCACTGAGACAGGGGCATCTAACTGTTCATGGAGCATAGATGCTCTATGGTAATATGTACAAAATAAAAACTTCAGAAATCTGTTCTATATCTCGAGGAGCTGACTCTACACACAGCTGATTCATCTTGACAGAAATTACCCAGGGGCTGAAAAATTCAAATAAGATAGATCAGTCACAACAGGACTTCTGTATGTCTCTTCTGATAAACTGTGGTATTATTTTCTTCTAATTACCTGCCTGTGGCAGGTTTTGCATGGTCTTTTATACTGGTATGTGTACTACTTACATATCCTTCTGTATTAGCCATCACTATATTGTACATGTTAACATTTTTCTTACATTTGTTTTACATCTGATGTTTTTAGGCATCTTAATTAGAATTCTGAGGTTAAGTGACAGTTAATTAAATGTCTACCTCTCTCTTTGAAGCAAAAAGCTTCCGTTGAAATACTGTTTAATCAAGAGCAAAGTCCATATGCATTTTCTTTCTCCTATTTTCTTTTTTTTTTCATGTAGAATCATAATTCTGTCATTATCTGGATGTTTTCTTTTTGTCCTTGTTATCAAATACAAAACTATGGAGCAATAATGAGCGATAATGATTCATGGAGGGGTAGTAGCAATGAATGGAAATTGCATATTTCAGCACTCTACCATTATTATACCATAGCCACGAATATGTATTTCACTGACATTCACAAAGGAAGATGGTAAATGCTCTGGAAATAGCTGAGGGTATTGACTGCAGTCATTTAAGCATTAAGAGAAATTCTGAAGAGGTTTTGGAGTGTCACAGGAGAATATTGGTATTGAATAGTTGCTCTGGGAAGGTTGTAGGATTAATTTAATAGATGTCTGTATGGTTATTTCAAAATCAGATTAGTCTTTAGAGGCTTTTACCTGATCATTTTATCCACTGAAGAATGCTTCTTCTACTGTGTGCCTATTCAAACTGTGGTTAACCTGTTTTCTACAGCAGTTTCACAGGTGTCTTAAACCTAAGTGAAATAAACTTTTTTAGTTACTTCATACCTGTCTCTTTCTATTCTCTGCTCAAATACTTTACCAAATTTTTCAGATATGATGCTTTATATTATACCAGACAAACAAGTCTCTATCAGCATGTCTTGCTCCAGGTGATTTCTGATTTCATTCATTCCTTAGAAATGCTATGGAATCCATAACACACATGCTTTCATGGACCTGTGGACTCTTAATATCTCCAAGAGCTATGACCTCTTTTTCTTTTTCTTTTTCTTTTTTTTTTTTTTCCTCCTTTCCTTCTAAACACATACTTGGTTCCATCAGTCCTTAAGTAGTCTTTTATTTCAGTTAAATATTAGAATTATAAATAGATTTGACCTACTATGCTGACAGCAGCTTTTAGAATTTTCAAATTGTTTGAGCTTCTGCAGTGAACATTTTTGACCAAAGTATAAAGATATTGTTAGTTTTATATGCAATTCATTTTCCACAGACAGATGCATAACTGAACCTGTGTCCACAGTGTCCCCAGGCACGAGGGGGAAGGTGCAACTCAGGAACTGAGTTTTCACTGGAGAATTTCAGTGCAATTCAGAGTAAATATGTGCTTTGTAACAAAACCAGACACTGTACCAAAGAATTACTTTCCTTAGCTGTTGTGCAGTACTTTATTGAATCAGCCACATTGCTGAGTTCTTCCTGCACAGACCGCAGTGTTAATCCTTCCTGCATAACTTCAATAGAAGCATTCTTAGAAATCTTCTCTGTCAGAAAGCCAATGAAAATGAATTTTTTTTTGGTACTGTTTTCTACTTGAGGATTCAGCCTGCGTTATTTAAAACAGCTGGGCTCTATTGAACTTATGGTTTGGTTTGTTCATGGCTTAAATCATCAGATTTACAGATGAAACCTTGTTTCTCATCTGGTAAGAACCTTGGTGATGCTTTTGTCTGCTTCTTATGACCATAAAGAACTGTGTCATATCCATTCTTCTTGGAAGTGTGAAGTCCTGACTTAGAAAAAGAGGCAAAACAAGATTAAAAACTCTTTCAGGACTTCATTTCTTTGATGATTAGAAAATACCTGAATTCAGCCTACCTGAATTTCATGTCTGCATGTTTCAATGCCAGTATTATCCTTTGCCTTTCTTTATGGCTGAAGACAAGTATTTAGTGCTATTTTGCCCTCTGTGTGTTCTAATTTTTGGCAGGCTGAACTTGGGAACATTGGTTGTATTCACACTTGGATATTTGGCCATGTATCTTTCAGATGCATAGTGCTGCGGAGCCATATACTGTGGAAATGTGAATGATGGAACTGTTTCAGGGGCAGGATTTCCATTAATGAAATCATCTGCTTGGCATTGGTCTTTGGTCTGCAAACAATATGATGTGGACTGACAGGTGTTTACAATGCTCAAGCCTGGTCCATTCTAGAGCTGAATGGTTGATATCCATATATACAGGAGTTGGTTTTGATTTCCAATGACCCCATGAGTCACCCCTGTGACCCTAAAACATAAATCAAAAATATGAGACTTTTCAGTCCAAAATTTCCATGAGCATTGTGTCACATCCCACTGTTGCAGCCCACCAGGGATGTGATTTCATAACGCCGTACAGAAGGGATGTATGGCAAGTGGGAATGTCTGCCAGTGGAAGATGCTGAGGATGTGAGCCTATTTGGAACAGTACTGAAGGTGTGTGCTGGGGTTGGAGGGAGCCAGACTTGGTGCAGGCACATCCATCCAAAGATAAGGTCCAGGAGCTGGAGCTACAGTGTTTCCCTCCGTAAGTGCCCACAGGAAAGCTATTTTGCAGTAGCCTCAGGGTGTGGTTTGACATGTGAGACCCAAGTAATAATTGCTCAGGATGAGGCAGGGCACATGAATGTGTTACTGTCAGTGTCACCGAGGGTGGCACAGAATGCTGAAATTATACAATCTTAATGCCTTTGGGACAACTTTATGCTGGAAGTAGAAGAGCAGACCTGCTCTGGTGCAAGTTGGGGTGCAGACAGACAATGCCAGTTGAAGTTCAACCTTTCATTACAAAATGAAGCCCTCAAAAAAAGGGTGATTTTAAGGGGCAGAGTCAGTTTATAGTAAATTAGTACTTCATGTCATATAGCTGTGGTGCTTTTAACACACTAGCCAAAACCTTACAGTTAATTTATCATCAAATCATGTCCTGCATGACATTTTATTTATTCCCGGTGTTTTTTACATCTCTTACTTTACAGAAGTTAGAACCACAACCTATGAATCATGAATACTTCCTTTATGGAAGAAAAATAAAAATGTCTTATTTGCTGAAAAATATGATTTAACCAGTTCAGAAGCAATGGAATTTGGCTCTGCACCACCACTCCTACAACACTTTCCAGGCAAAACCCTAATGCAATGTGCTTTTTGAGCTTTGATCTTCATTTCTTTGTAGTGTCTATGTAAAGCCTAAACAAATACAGATTACTTTATCCATGTTAACATATTCTTCTGTTTTAATAACTAGTAAAGATAAGAGGCTGCACTGGCTTTAGAGAATTCTTTATTGCTGTAAAATTGGAGAAAATTAGTATGAACCTAAAAAAGATACCTATTTGAAGGTCAAGGTCATTGCCAGGCCACTCCAGGACTGAGTCACCTGTTCCTATCTTATTTCTTATAGATGCTTAGCTGATGTGTTCTTAAAGAGCTCCAAGGGGACAAACTCTCAGTTATTCCAGTGCTTGCTATTGTCTGCTAACAGTTGTTTCTCCTCTATTACAGTTATCTCTGACTTAAGCACATGAATCCTACTAACAGCATTTAGTTGGTACTTTTACAAGCTTCTTAGGAAAGTAGCTGGAAAGGGTTTTAGTGCCAGGGTACCAGAGATCTGCCTGATGGTCAGTTTTGGAAGCAGATATTTCTTTGAGGTTCTCCTGTTGCATTTGTCTTCATTTAGGAAGCCCATTTCCGAGAGATTGTAGAGTTAATGGGTCTGGAAACAGTTGTGCTTTTTTCTCATGACTGCATCTCATAGTATTAATCTCTGGTTTTTTTATGTGGCAGGCAATTTAATAAGTGTTTTGTAAACACCATGTTGATCAAATATACTGTTTTCCCAGCATCTTTTATGTTTTGTGGGGACTTAAATTGTAGAATCTCAGAACCATAAATTTAACCCTGTTTCTAGCAAAGGAATGATAAATTCCTTTTTTGCTTCAAGCACTAGCATTTAGGCCAGGGTTGAAAATTTTTAATTTGTGTCCTTCTATGTCTCAAAGAATCTCACTATATCCAGCTATCTGAACATCAGCTCAAATGCCTGACCTTGGGCAGTGTGATTTAAAAATTGGGAACATAATTTTCTTCTCCAAAATATTAGAGAAATGTACTGGCAGAACTTACAAATTAGGATCAGGATTTGTTTCTTGTTATGAAAAATATGGGGCCATAGTGTAACAACACAAAATTTCTACCCAAGCCATGGTAGGATTTGCAGACACATTACTGAGGATAACAACATGTTTATAATGCCCAGCAGTAAATATCCTTATGTATGCTTTTAGGAGTGCCTTTAACTTCAGTGAAGGTGGTGAATAGACTTCCAAGGTTGTTGTTTTTTTTTTAATTGAAGGGTAGACAAAGAGGTAGTCGCTGTGAAGTAAATGGCATGCAAAAAAATCAACCCTGAATTTATGCATAGCACTTGTTTGCACCTTCAGATCTAAAAGCTCAGATTTTATTTCACGCACGGAAAATTATTTTCATATGGAAAATGAGGTCTCTTTAGTTCATCCTTTGATAAAAAATTGCTCGGAGTAGGTCTGATGTGTATTTCTTGTGAAACTGCTTCACTGAGCAATGCCAAAACTTTTTTTTCATATACAGCCCTTTTTTTTCAAACCACACACATTCATGTGTCTCAGTACAAAATGCCGCATTTTCTACTTTACCAAAAAGCTTTGAAGAAAAAATATGTTAAATATCATTGGTCTGTAGGAAATTAATGCAGCTCTGAGTCACAGCACAGAGTTGACACACACCTACTCAAAGAATAAACATCTTTGCAGGTAAACTTGATGCTGAAAATAAAAGGCCTATCTGAGAAAAAAGAAACACATTGATTTAACAGTGAGAAATCCCAGAAATTTGTTATGGGTGTGTGGGATTATTTTCAGTAGTGCATAAAGATCAGAAAGGAGTTCTGCAGAAGCAGATAATACTGAAAACAAGGTTTAAACAGAGTGTATTAAAACTTTGGAAATTCTCTCTCCCAAGAAATACCTGGCAGTTTTTACAGCTTTTCTTGCCAAAGGTTTTGATTTTCATCTCCTAATAAACCTGCCAGCTGCTTTAGTCTATTAGTGCTAGTCTTCCAAGAATTCTTTTGATAATCAGTAGATCTGTGGTCATGCAAATACTTTAAGACAGTCAAGAATAAAAGAAGTCAGATGTTACAAGAATTGTTTTTCTTTTAAATTTAGTATTTTGTTTTCTAAAGGAAAGGAAAAAAAGATGATAGCTTTTTGCTGATATCCATGTATGGGTTTTTTTAATTTAAAAAAAAATCAGGTTCTTTCTCTTTTGACACCCAGCTCTTTTAAAATCAGAAATCTTTAAGACAGTTTCATCTCAGACATTGATTGTGTTGCTGCTTGAGGAGAGTCTCAGAGTCCCTAACTTAATACAGCCATCTCTGAACCAGGACAATATGTTTATCTCATAAAGGTGCTGTGGGATTCAGCGTGCTAACGGCTCACTAAACCCCTTGTCTGTGTCTCCACACTCTCTCTGACTGCACGTATTAGGATAGTGGGCAAGCCACTCCCTCACATCAACAAAGTAGATGGATTATTTTCCTTCTAGTGGCATGTGAAAGGCACCAGGGAGTACTTAGTAATAGATAAAAAAGTCATTGAATGAGTGTCATTTGGGTTTTCTTGAAACAGTCAATCATAGAGCTTCTTCCTTCCATTTAGGAAGGGAAGTTATCATCTCTTCAGTTGGATTAGTCTGTTAAGATGCATTCGACACTGTATATTTGCTGCTGCTATTCAGATGTGTGGAGGCTAATGAGATTTCTAACATGTATTGGTTTTTATAATGTCTACTTAACCAGCTTTACTGTTATTTTTTCTTAGAGAAATGCATTGATCTAAATGCTGTTACTGTCTTCTGTTCATTGAATACTCAGCAGGTCTTGTTAGTTGGGATTTTCTACTGTTGCCCTTTGGTGAAACTTTATACAAGAATAAAATCTTGTTCAGATATGCACTATAGCTGAAGCAAATCAAATTAGGATTCTTTGGGGGGATTTTAAAAAGCATCTTATCTAAGATGACAGCAGTTTCACCGCTGATTGTGGTAAAATCTCATGCAACTGCTTTTGAAAATGTTATCCATTCAAGAGAAAGGGGCTGACTTCTTCATTTTAAGAGAGCAAGTACATCCTCAGAGAAGCACCTGCAATTCACAGGTGATGCCCAGAGGAACCAAATGAAACTGAAATAGAGCTTTAGGACCAAGCAGCTTTACTGTTTCATAATTCTACTTAAAATGAATTAGATTGTTCTGTCTGTCACTATAGGGAAAGCTAATGCAGCAAGTGAATAATTTTGATTAACAGTGTATAAAATCCAGTGCTGAATTTACATGCTTTATGTCAAAGAAGATTTGCATACTTTGTTTTCTCTCCCATCACTACCTTGTTTTTAATAGTCATTCCCAGCATTTGGCTGAATGACAATCCAAATACATAATATCGGTACTAAGAATTCTGCCTTAAACTTTTCACTTTAATATGGTAACCATTAAAGTGTTCATTAAATTTGAAATGTAACAATTTTGGGGAATTTCCAAATTTAAAAGAAGAAGTATCTGTCCTATAAAAAGATGGTTCATTTTCAAAGGAAAAAGTTATTAAATTATAGAGATTCCTCCACTGAACTTTTTTTATGTTATACAGTTTTGTCATAACATTTACTGTAACAGTCATTGACTCCACTATGACTGTACTTTAAATCAGAGGCGTTTCATTGGAAAGACTGAGGTGGTGTCTGGCCCATCTTCACAGTGTTCATCACTCTTAAAGCCAAGGCCTAGGGCTTTCTGCGTTCTTGGTTTCTAGATCTGAAGAGTGTTTTTACAGTTCAATAAGGAAAAGCACAGCTGTGGCAGTGTCCTACTTCTAGGCTTCAGCCTGGAGCTCTGCCCATTCTGTTGAAGATGAGACCCCAGAGATCTGAGAAAAGTTGTGTCCTTAAAAATGCTCTCTAGAGCCAAAGAGAGGTGGGAGGCTTGACTGTGCTGCAGAGCTTCCAGCTAGCCATGTGTGCTGCAGCTCAGCATTTACTTGATTCTCATCAGCTGCCACTAAATTTGTAAAGTTGCCTCCCCACTCACAAAAGTGATTCTAAGGCAGACAGTATATTAGCCCTACAGCTGTGTAATTGTCAAAAGGAAAGAGCAGACAGTATTTCTGCACATACAGTCAGCTTATGAGCTCTGTTGGCATTTTGGTTCCCTATTTGTAAAATTATTTGTGAATCTATAGCTATTGTAATCAAACAATTATTAAAGAAAAGCAGATATAAATGCTATTCTGGCTAAATGTCCATAAACAAAGCACTCTTAAAGTCATTCTGAAGAATGTTCCTCTTTCTTCACACCTTGGACTGGTTCAAAAATGTAGAGCATATTTCTCTTTTCAAAGCATAAAATATTACATCAGGGAGCTTAAATACTATCACATATAAGACGTTAATGGTACAACTAAGCATGGACTTCTTTACCCAGAGCACGCTCCTATTTAACCCTGTGCTGTCAATACATGTGCCCAGCATTGCTACGTTCATATTGGTAAGCTGACTCTTCTGAATGTTGGACACATTTCTAAAATACTTGCTAACAGTGCAGGCAAGTCCATATTTTTTTTTTCAAAAGCTGACTGATTTTCTGTCATTTCATTACTAAGCCTGTAGATCAGATTGCATTGATCCTAGAACTTATATTTGCAATGTTTCTTTATCTCCATATTGGTGCTTTTATCTGTACAGTCTCTGTTTATAGTCTTTTCTCATACAAAAAGCTTCATCTTCTCATAAGCAAATAGATTTTCAAAATGAAGAATCAGTGACACATCACTACTGTATATTTTAAGTCACTATGCTTAGCAAGGATTAAAAGACTATGTTCAGACTGGCAGTGTGGGTTTTTTCTGCTGTTGTAAATCAGTTTTTCAGCAGCTCAGTAACAGAAAAATGGCACTGGGGCTTGAGGTTTCAACAGAGGAGCAGAGCATTGGCATATTTTGATTTTTTTTTCCTTTTCCTCCTAATTTCTGCTGGCTGGCAGACTGGCTGGTGAGAGTTGGTTTGGGAAAGTAAAATAGGTTGCTCACTTAGGGGTAAGCAGCCCCATGAAGCCATTCAGGATTTGATCTTTTTAGTTGATTTCAGTCCTGCCTGCCAGCTGCTTCCCAGAGGTGTTAACAACTTTGCATTTCTGGACAATTGTTAGTCCTTTGTAGTTTCACTGAAGCAATGGTGTAAAACACTTGGAAAACCCTGACGGCATGCGGTGTATTACAAATACCTTAATACTGAAAGATCAATTAAAAGCTGACAGCTCAATTGAAATACCCATGCACTGAAGAAACATGCAGCTTTGTGATTTTATGAGTGAAGGTAAGCAGGGACAGAAAGAGGCGTGACAATATTTCCATAGCCAAGGCAGAGGTCATTGCTTTGTGGACAATCACTCGCAGAGCCGTGTTAAGGAAGGCTGCCTTTCAGCGTGCGGCACAGCAGAGTGAAATCAGACAGCAGCACCTGCCAGAAGGCGGCTTAGTTTTGCCGGCAGACAGGAGAATCAATCCTTTTGCCGGCGCAGTGAGAGGTTGACACAGTCTGTGCTCTCCGGGTGGGCGCTCGGCCGCGCCGCCGCCGCCTGATGTTCCAGATGTGCCCGAGGTGCACGACCTCCATCTAGCGGCTGCTGTAAAGCAAGGGAAAAGGAGCTGCCTGGCGTCTGGTGGGTTTCATGCGTGGCAGTGGGTCGTGGTTTAAGCTTTTAATAGCAACGCATGGATTTTTACTTGCCTGCATAATTCCTGATTAAAAAGAAAAACAAGAAATTAAAAAAGCAAACTTTTGGGGTTTGTTTTACGTAAAGTGGCCCACCTGTAGTTTTTCTTTCTCAACAGCTTCACAGCAGTCACAAGAAAACTCAGAAAATCCTAACATGGTAAAGCAAGGTAGTCCATAAACATAAGTTACACGTGCAGATCTTGCTGGTGTTAATGCATAGCTAAACTTAGTTTTCAGGTTTTGCATCTCACTTGGAATAACTACACATAGCACAAAGATATTAATTAATGAAAGACAGCTCCTCAGCACCATACATTCTCCTCCTCAGATAATATGGCAATTTGAATCAAGAAGTAAGAATGCATTCTCAAGTTAGGAGGAAAGGGTTCTGTTTCCTGGCTCCATGGATTTTTCATGGGATTTTTAGCTCTGCTCCTTTAATTCTGCTATTATAAAACTACAGCGTTATTCAGTACACTCCTTTTCTCATGATGTCCATTTGCAGAATGAACTGGTTATAGAAAAGAGGTGATGTCACAGAGCATGGTGGTGTCAGAGTCACAGAAACAAGCAGAAAATCCTGTGTATTTACAAAATGTGCATAAATATAAAATACAGTACAACATTAAAGACCATCCCTGCATAGTAATACTATTTTTCTGTTAACTTGGAGTCCCTTTCTTTAAAAAAATACACACCTTCTATATTCCTTAGTAATTTAAAGATAGGGTTTAGGCAGGATACATGATTTTACTCCCATAAGAAAAATCATAATTTTTTTCCCTGGCTCTTCTAATTGTTTTTGCTTCCCTGGTAATCTATTCATCTGTAGAGCATGGAAGAGCCAGGTTACCTTGCTTACTGATTAGGCATGGATACCATTAGAATTTTCTTTTATTGCAATTAATTAGGTGTTAAAGCAATTATTTTCTCCACGATCGTTCAGACTAATGTTCCCATCTTCTAGATCTGAAAGGCACATGTATTGAAAAAGAAAAAAGCTCCCTGTACTCTGGTGCTGAATCCCCATATACTAAATATACAATATCAGTAAGGATACAATTTATCTCTGATTGCTGTCTTTCCTTCTATACAGTTTGAACTAGTGAAAATGTGACATAAATTGAGCAAGATTCAATCTTTTTCCCAGTATTTCACTAAATATTTAATTTTCTGAAGTTTTTTATTTTCTTTTTGATATTAACCATGCACAGCTCTAAAACATTTCCAAAGGTAGAAGTGTTTCTTGCTTTGATAAAAGTAATCATTTGAGATTGATACAGGTTATGATGTTGATTTATCGAGTTTTAATCTCTACTGAGAAGTATTTTCCTTGTTTTCTTTTTGTTTAACTATCATTGTGTTTAAAGGAATTGTTTTATCATAACATCAAAATGGAATTTATCAGACAGGTTCAAACAAAACACAAAAACTTCAAAGCATGTTACTTTATTTTACCACTTTTGTCATCAGGAAGTTCCTCCCAAATTAATATTGAATGCCTTCAATGTTTAACCATTTACCAAAATAAATAGGAAAATTATCATAAATATTTGGTAGATATTTTTGTATCTCAAGTTCAGCAAGTTGCCCATGCCAACATGCTTAAGCTGATGAGCAGTGTCATAACAACCACGTGTTTAACTCTCTTCATGATTCAAAGCTTTTTCATGGCTGAAAAGTCTCGCTGATGCCTGCAGTTACATTCCATAAATCGTGATCCTAATGTTCAGGACTTTGACAAGAGGTGACTGCATTCTGAAGCAGCAGGGCCTGTTGTGTATTGAATAGCCAGGCCCTGCAGGTTTTCAAGTCCTCATTCCCTGTGACACCCATATTCCTGCTGCTGAGGGATCTATGTTCTCATATGCCCTAACCATGAGACTCTTAGCACGGCGCTGTCATTGCTTAAGCCCTTTGAACAAGTAGGAAAAGACAGTATGTCACTGATAGAATACAGACATCTGTGGAAAACAATGAATTTGCCATTTGATCTCAGGGGCATATGTTAGGTTTCATTTATGGCAGCATTTCCATGTCTGTTTTTTGGGATGTATCCTACCATCACTTAAAATTTTGATACTTTCTCACCCTCCATATGGCTTTGAACATGGTGAGGAAAACAGAGTATGTTGCTGTGAGAGGAGAGTCTTTTAATAACTTTCTCACTGGCTTTAGGAAGATGTAGTCAGAAATTAAAGAAATAACCAGAATAAAAACGGAAGAGCAAAAACATGCTTAACAGGTAGATGTTAACTAAGAATAACTCTTCTTTTGAAGGCAGAACATTTAATGGTGTTGCATCCCTTATTCTGCTTCCCTTACTCTGTATGAAAGAGGATTTCCGGAGATAGTGAACAGCATGGTTCCTGGCGTTAGCAATGAGTGTTTTATTACTTTCTAGTTGCATATGTTAAGCAAGAATGTATATTCTTAAGAGGGAATTATTCTTGCTTTCTAACAGCCTTAAGAATACCTCTACCAGTTGTACACTATAGTGTTGCTATGAACATATTATAAGTTTCTCTGTGTGTAAGCCTTCTAATCATTTGCCCATGGGAGAACATACTTTTGCTGTCTTTTACTCTGTATAAGCTTTCTGTAAACAAAATATCTGTGTCTGTTCTTCAAAGACATAGAATTAATTAACCTCCTCCTACCTATGAGGAGACAGAACTGAAATTACTTTATCTTTCTGATATTGTAAACTAGAGGCACACATTCCCTGGACGAAGCAGCAGCAGGAGCATGGAATGCTCTCTGCTGAGCAGATATAGAAAAATACTAGAATTATAGAGTCATTTTAATAAATCATATTAGCCTTCTGAAATTGTCGTCAAGAGTCCTTTCTTCAATGCATAGACCACAACGATACTATAGAGACATTTTTACTTTAGTGTCACTGGCAAACTTGTTTTAATTGGGTTAATTGTGCATTTTTGTCCATTCACAGTATTGCTTTACTGCGGCAGATGGTCCAGTGATGTGTTATAAGTACTTTGCATGACATCCCCTCTATTTTACTAATCTCCACGGTGACTTTCCCATTGGTAATGACTAATGACAGTTTCCTAGCCAGCAACTTTTAATAGATTCCTTTTTTTTTCCTTAATCTCTGCCTGTCCTCAACAGCACTGTTTTGTTCAATAATTTAATCAGTTCAGCAACAGTATATTATTAGACAATTGAACCATTACTTTTTGAATTTCTGAAATGTAAAATACCCATGAAGTAATCACTGATGAATATTTCAGTATTGATAGAGACCACTTTTTCTTCTAAAGAAATAGAAACGGTTTTTCTTTCTATGCTTGAATGCTTTTCCTTTTATTTTCATTTATTTCCCTTGGTCCTGAGAATCATATGCAGTAAAAAGAAAGGAATCCAATAACTAAAAAAACTAACAGTTTTGCCTACCCACCATGCCCATCTTAACCATTTGACACCTACCTATCAAAAATAGGTGTTATACAGAAAAAAATCAATTTTTCCCTCTCTCCTCTCATCAGTGAAGATTTATCTGCAGAAGGGACACCCTGAGACAAAACTGGTTCCAGGTGGATCCCATCCCTGTTAGCAGACAAAAGGATATAGATGTTGCAAATTGAACAGGACAATAACAGCACAGAGCTCCTTATAGGCTGCTATGATTTTTTGGGAAACTCCTGGACTATGGAATTTCTGCCTAGAACCACTTCTTTCACTGTGAAAAGGATCAGATAGTCAGCTTTCTATCTTTATGTTGCTAGCAGCTGCTGTGTTTTGCTAAGGGCAGTGCCCCTCATGCTCCGTCTCTTTTATCAAAGACATTCCATGAAACGAAGCAGTAGTGGAGCAGAGCTAGCGGGCGGCTGTAGGACAATTCTGTGATTTCACAGCAGTTTGTGAGATTTCACAGTTTAATTTCACAGTTTAATTGTGTTTCTTCTTGGAATAAAAAATTGCTTTCAACAAGAATGACTTACAAGCCATAACTAGTCTATATTTTGAAGCTTTCATTGCAGATATAGGGAGGAAAGCCAAGCTGGCTAAAGCATATTATCACTCAGACATTAGGCTAAGTTTGGACTTCAAGTTTAAAATTAGTAGCTTTGTAGCTGTTATTCAGAAGTGGTTTCTACACAAAAAGGTCTCTCATAACTTTCCTTTCATCTTCTCTCCACCCCCCCTCAGAGCGATATAGCAAGTTCAACTTAAGAATGCTTTTTAAAGGTAACATATGTATGTTAATGCAGCTACTACCTGAATTTCAAAACAGTTCAGTAGCTTGCTGTAGATGCCTACCTGTGCTTGCTGGTGTCAGGCACCTTCTTGGTGTATTGCTGCTTGCTCAGTGTTGCTGATATTAAAAGTGATTTACTGAATGTTGATCATTGTTAGATCTGCCTTTTCTCAGGGATGCTGCTGAATGCAAATGATGGGACAAATTCTGCCTTTGGAGGCATTTGCATACTGCCAGTGAACCCTTCTAAGGGATAATATTGTGTCTGTCACACAAGGGAGGGAAGGGAGTCAGTCTGATCTGATACAAAACCAATTAATACTCATTCGCAAAAGGAAGAAATGTGGAAATGCACCTGAAAAACTTCTCTTTAAGGAAGAGAGGAGAGCTGACACCCTTTAGAAAAAACAAAACCAAAAATCAGATAGATAAAAGTCTGTTGTTTGCTGATACTGAAAACTTTCTGGGAGGTTTAATGCCAAACATTTTCATTTTTTTCCTCTGACAGGCACAAGCATATTTACTGTTTATGAAGCTGCTTCTCAGGAAGGCTGGGTGTTCCTTATGTACCGAGCAATTGACAGTTTTCCCCGATGGCGTTCATATTTCTATTTCATCACCTTAATTTTCTTTCTGGCCTGGCTTGTTAAGGTATTGAAAAATATGTCTTTTTAAATTGGTCTGAAATATAGATCATATTAGAATTAATTTCTTCTCTTTTCTGCTTGCTGAGCTTTGTGTAAGCCATTCTTTCTATTTCTTTTTCCAGAATGTTTTTATTGCAGTCATCATTGAAACATTTGCAGAAATTAGAGTCCAGTTCCAGCAGATGTGGGGGTCCAGGAGCAGTACTACTTCAACTGCCACCACACAGGTGAAGCACTTGAGATGCTGAGATTCTTTGGGGATTTGATTTGGTTTAGTTTGTGAATTAATAATAAGCAAAAAATTCCTGTCATATATGATATATTTGGCTTTTCATGTTGCTACCTATATTCTAAACCTGATATATGAATTTTCATAAAAAATTAAATTCTTGGTTGCATCATCTAACTAGTCTTTCTTAGAAAGAATAACAGAGAGGACCATAATATGGTTCTCTATATGGCTAGGTATGCTCTTGCTGTGTTTGTATTCTTTTTAAAAAAGTATGGTAATACTTTTTTATCATGTCATTGGTGGGTTTGAAGTCAGGGTTGCTATGGAATATCACTTTCTGTGCTAAAAAATAAGAGCTGAAATCCCAAAGTTTAGCTGGAAGAAGAGGGGTCAGAGGGTAGCTGAAGTGTTTGGGGAAGCTGGGCCTGGAACTGAGAAGGGTGTGTTGAGACCAAGGAAGAATAGGTTGTAGGGGCAAGGAAAGAGCCTTGCTCACATCTGGGGCAGCCACAGAAAGTGAGACCGCGAACAGAGATAACGAGTACGGAAAAGCCATGATAGGAAGGGTGGGCTGGGTAATGGGAAAGAATCCAGTATGAAAAAGAAGAGCTACTGGGTTGAGATTTATATTCTCTCACTCATTATTTTAACAATCAGATTATGCTGCAAATGGGCAAAAGACCAGGCTTTTCCAGGCTAGTGTAGTTTGCCATCTCTGAGAAGAACCAGTACCAACTGCCTGCAAAAAGCTCTTAGAAAGACAGATATCAGAAACATACCCATGAGGGAATTTTTTCTAACCATGTAGCTGGAGATTATTTATTTTCCTAAGCCAAAGGATTTAAATTTTCAAAACTAATTATTGAATACTTTTTAAATTCTTTTTGATATTCCTGTAATCCATGTGTAAACCTAGTCCTTTTCTCCCAGCAGCTACATTTTTTGCCTCAAATAGACTTTGTGGCAATAATTTCTACTCTATATATGTCTTTGTCAAAGCAGACTTTTTGATATCAACTTAAAATCTAAAAAAAAAGGACTTTTCTACATGACATATGCTTAGTCTGAGGAACTTAATGTTCATAGGACAAATCCTGAGTCATACAGGCTTATCCAACATACTCTGAACTAGAGGATGGAACAGAGAGTTCAATGCAGGGAAACACAAGAAGCAGCCAACATTAAAAAATTTAAAATATCCGAAATAATGTCATGATGCCAAAGAACATGAACATGTTCAATATAATCTATATCACGCAAATTAAAAATAGCTTCCTGGCTGCGGACAAGGAAATGGTTCAAAAGGCTGCTTCGTTCCTCAGGTCAGTGACATAATGGGATATCCAGAGAGTCCAGGCTACCAAACTGCAAAAATTATTTATCTTCTTCTGTATTAAGGACAGAAAATATCTAGCAGGATTTCTTGTTCAAAGCACCAGATAAAAGTTAAAACCCATGCTTGTTTTGTGCATGAAGTAGCCTTGATATATATGCCTTAATTTTCCCACTTCATACATTACTGAGCTGTTCCCCAAACTTATTCCTATAGAAAAGAAAATGAGTGTCCAGGAGTCGAAGTCTAGGAAGGGGTCTCTAGAAAAGGATAAAAGGAGGTTCTTTGAAAACATTTTAGCACTGCATTTTAAAGCATGGTAAAAAGAGGAGTAACTGTCCTGATCTTAGCTGGCAACTCTTCCCAGTGCAGAGATGCTGAATAAAGACTTGGAAGAATTACAACCATATTTGGGTGACACTGTCCCCAGTCTAATGAGCACTTCTCTCAGGATGGCTTTTAAGCTTCAACCACACTCCTGTGGCTGTGTTCTTGAGGTGACTTGTTTGAGTTCTGGGTGCCAAGGAAAAGGTGGGAGTGAGGTGGGAGCTTTGCTACACTTCATTACATAGTATATGCAGGTGGCAACGCAAAATGCTGGAACCATTCATTTTCTTTCAGGACATTTTCAAGGACAGTGTTAATCACTTTCAGGCATGGTGTCTCACTGTTCCTTATGTCCAGCAGTCTGCATCATTTTGTGTCCTAATTTCTGAGGAAAAAACCCAACAAAACAGAATGCCTATGTCTGCTCTTCCAGAGATAAAATAAAATTGATAAAATTTGATAAAATTGATAAAATCTGAATACCACTGTGGTCAAGAGAACTTTTTCCATTATTAGAGCTTGGAAATATTCAGCTATTTACAGGAATTATAAGCTTCATGAAAGAATACGTAAGGACTGTCCAGCTACTCTTGATATGCATCAGTGCAACAAAAATAAAGTGGTCCTTGCAGTAAAATAATTTTGCCAGAAAAAATATGAGGTTGTCTGCTGTTGCCAAACACACCATGAAGCTTATTTATGTGGTCAAAATGTATTTGTGTTTTTTTAGGATAAGCTTACCTTAGTAAGGAAATTATTCTGAACAGGTATCACCATCTAATGATGATGGTCAGAGATTAACTGAATTGTTTTCTATATTAGGACTAATAGAGACACATTGTGTTTGATGTTATCTGAGTAAAATTCAGACAATTAATGTTGGAAAAAGCATGTTACTCTTTTTTTTCTGTAACAGAAAGAATGATTCCTCTGTTATTTTAAACTAGCAATCATGAAAATGTATGTTGGTCCTTAAGGGGAATGTATTAGATCTCACTTGTATTTATTGTCACATAAAACATTCCTGACAACAGTCTTCCCTTTCAAGATGTTTCATGAAGATGCTGCTGGAGGTTGGCAGCTTGTGGCTGTTGATGTGAATAAACCCCAAGGCAGAGCTCCTGCATGTCTACAGGTATGACATTGCTTTTTAATAAATAATTAATAAATTATTTTTAATAAATAAAAAATTATTTAAATTTAATAAATTGCTTTTTAATAAAAATAAATTATAAATTTAATAAATTTATTAATAAATAAAAAATAAATAATAACACTGATTTATTAAAAAACATTTCAGCATCGCTGAAATGTTGTCTTAAAGAAATTATGCTGAGAAATAGCTACCATAGTTCTAGTCATATTTTTTAATCTATTGCTTTCTGCAGTGTAGATTATTTTCTTGAAAATCACAGATCAACAAATAAAGATGTACCACACCCAAAGGGAGAAGATTAGAAAAATCCTTCCTGATAAGGTTCTGTTTTGTGTGTTTATAAGAGAAAGATTTAAGATTTTGAAATATAAAATAAAATAGTTAATCATGTTCTATCTCTCAGAATTTATATACTAATATATTCCATTCCTAGGATATTTGCATCATAAATGCTTGTTTATTAAATGCAAAATACAATAACATATGCCAAGAAGCATGAGTAATCATAATAAACACAGAAGTACCTAATTTCTCTTGTTCCCTTGTGAAAATAGGCTCACAAAAAAGGGAGAAGAAGCATGTAAGGAGAAAGGCATACAGTGTTTGAAACTTCCAGATTTGATATTCCTACTTGTATAAAAGTTCATTTGAAAAACTCTATCCTTATTGTTTAAATAAATCCAGACTAAGATAAGTAATTTTTTTATAAATCCATTTTTAGAATAGAGCAATGTACAGCAGCTCAGATTTTTATTTATGAGTTAAATAATGTCATTTCTGGATAAAAAAAAAACTTCAGACTAGAAAGCCAAATCTACTAAAGCATTTTCTGGCAATTTTGGTTATGTTTGGTTTGATGTGTAAGCTAAAATACACGTTCTTGTTGGCAGCATGTACATTGCTGAACCCCAAGCTGGCAAGCACCTTCAATCCCCTCCACAAGCTGTTCATTCTCAAATAACTCTGCTTTGCCAAACCACTGCCATATATTTGATTATAGCGTATGTCTTAACAGATAATTCGCCTTCCCAAATATAATTCTTGATTTTGACAGCAACAGGAACATCATTTGTGGTGTTCTCAAGTAACAGTCTCAGGTATGTGGATAAAATAAAATAAATATTTTAAAAAATAAAGATAAAATATAGCTGAACTCACAGTGAAAACAATTCATATGAAAATGAAGATACCATCTGAGTTACCTGGTCTGCCTTTGCGGTATTACATTTTTGCCCCTTTTAGGAATTGTTGTGAACACAGTAAATTGTGTTGCAGTGGACATAAACCTCATGCATTCAACTTTTTATGTTTGCCACTCAACTAGCAGTTTTCTTCTTGTTCTTGATCCTTTTGTGAAATAGGGGAAGCTCTGAAACAGTGCTTTAGTGTTGGTTTTAAGACATTAAACTGCCTGAACTCCATTAAGTGTCCATTAGTCCAATAGTCCATTAACAATATGAAGTCCGTGTCCGAATTTCCATTAGGAAGTTTATCCTTCATGGCATTACTGTCTCTATTGACAAATAAGCTGTATTGAGTTGGTATTGTCATCATGGAAGCAGTAAACAGAATTTCTGTTCTATGTTTTATGTGTCTTATGCACACTCTTTTAGATACCAGAAATAAGAGTTAAGCAGCAAGACTTGCTTTGTATAATTTGGAACTTCCATGCATTAGATACCTCTGCATTCATTAATATAATTATTCTGTGTGAACCACTTTTTGTGGTTTTTTTAACTGCTGGTCTACATATTAGGGTGGTCTAATGATTTTAAAGCGTTCTGAGAAATGGATTTTTTGTTCTGCATCAGATCATAATGTGAGAATTTCAGAAAGGAGATAGTCTTACCCTTTCTCATTGCTATACTTCCTCCTCACTACGTGCCTGAGCTGCCACTGTCTTTATGCACTTGTGCAGGGAATGGAATTAAAGTTGGCAGGGGGAGAGGAGTGAATTTGTTATTGATCAGACTCCCTGCAGCTGCATAAATGTTTTTTCTGACACAAGAAAGGGACAGAACATTAGTGGGAGCAGTCTAGGAATGTGAGAACGGCTTCCTTCAGCAGCAGTGAGCTATGAAGCATGACTACAATAAATTTCAATCCAGTTTACTTTAAAAGACATATGGAAATGACTATAAAAATCAGTTACATAAATTTTTTTGTTTCTTGTTTTGTATTGGGCCAATATCAGAGAGGTGGCTAGTCTGCTAGCTTGTGCAGCCAGCTCCTAGGAACCCCTAAAATACTCAGTGCTGGTGGCTTCCAATCACCCAGGTTCCTCTGTGCAGCTCTCAGATTTATTCTTAGGTACACTTTATTTATGTACATTTATGCATGTCCCATACATGTATACACACACATTTAATGATTCATTCTAACTATTTGTGTGACAATGATGGGGTGCAGAGGTGTGGCATATGGAGATCATAGGTGGTGTGAAGATGTGTTTCTCCATGGCCATGGATAGGTTCCAGCTACCTGTAGGAACCTAATTGGGTTCAGAGGTGGTGTGGGGTGGTTGTGGTATAGCAATAACAGCTGATAATATTGTGGAGGGAAACTAAATAGATGTAGCAACAATTTAAAAAATAGCTCAGCAAAGTTTTAAATAGAAGCAGCAGGCCCTATCTACTGCCTGATTTTAAAGACTTATGTTCTGAGATTTGTGGGTTTGCAGGCTAAATTCTGGTAGACAAATGCTTGTCAAGTTAACTGGAGGAAGAATTTCACACATTTGAGATTAAAGACCTGTCCAGTGCCAAGCATTGCAACGACAAGTTGCTGATGGCACTGGGGACATCTCTGCAATTCCTGCAGTTCATACTCATTTTTTCCCTGACCTGAACCAGAGATTTTGCAGGGGCTGTCCTGTGCTACCCGCTTAGTTAGACACTGGAATGTAGTATATGTAGTATATAGCTTCCATTGCCTTGGTGCCCTGCAAAAGCATTAATATCCTCTTTCACAAACAGGACCAGAAGCAATAGGCACAGCATTAAATAGAAGGTTCTCTCTGAACACCAAGAAACAGTTTTTTACTCTGAGGGTAGCTAAGCACTGGCAAGGTTACCCAGGGAAGTGGTGGAGTTTTCATCTTTGGAAATATTTAGTAGCTGTCCTGGGAAACTGGCTCTCAGCGTCCTTGCTTGAGTCATTTTGGTGGCATGAAGACCTGAGCCCAGTGTACATGGGTTGTATGATTCCTGAGGAAGATATAGGGCTGTTGGAGGCAGTATTGGAGGATTGGCTTTGGTGCATGGCATAAAACTCTTCCACGCTTCACCTCAGATGGGCAGAATAGGTGTGGACTGTACCTAGTATGTTCTTTGAATCTTCCTCCACTCTTTTGGGCTCCCCACCAAAAGATGCTGAGAATTAGAGAGGTGTTGTGGCACACTGAGGAATTACGATTTTGGAACAAAACAGGACGAGACAAACTGACAGTGTAAATATATCCCCAGTGGGATGACAAATTATGTTATGTAGGGAGCCTTCTACCTTTTAAATACAGTACCTATAGCCTTATGTACAGGCTCTGGCTGACTACCATCACCTTTCCCTCCTCCACTGCATTAACTAGGATGAGTAACTGCTTGCCTTTAAGCTTTGCACATAAAAATGTTGGTGAGATTGCTGATTAGAAAACAAGCATTTCTTGTTTAACAAAAGAAAATAAGAACAAACAATTTCTAAGAGAAATTTTAAATGAGAACTGGCAAATGCCACAGCTGATCTTAACTTGTGTGTTTAAGGTGATCAGCTATGTCATGAACATTTCTCTTTGTTAGGAGTTTCTACAAGTAGATACTTCAGTGTGTTTGCATCTTAGGGACTGACCCTGATTTTATTTGGGAAGAAAACCCCAAACAATTTCTGATTAAAAACCAAAGGCTGGCTGACAAAACTTGATGCACTTGATTTTTGGCTGTCAAACATGCTGTAATATAAGCAAATTTGAGACTTCTTCTTACCTTCTTCCAGGCAACATATGCAAATAGTATCTGCAAAACAAAAGAGATAGCTATGAGAGTTGTAAGATAACACTTATTTTGGCAGTGAAAGAACACAGCTGAACCCTGAGTCCTTTAAGGCTTCAATTGTTTCAGGGTATATATCCTGACAATCTACAAAAAAAAGTGCAATACTGTCTCAATAGGCAACTGTGCAGTACATGGAAAAATGAAGATAAAGAAGCATAACACTGAACTCAGCAGAGAATGCTTTGGGGTTTTTTTTTAATAAAACCTTAAGCCTTTCTTAAACATGTTGATGTTGCAGAGTCTTAATGGCTACATTGGACTGCTGCGGGATGTGGCCCCAGAGTTCTGCCCTACATCTGATTCTGACAGTAAATTTTTTAAGTAATTGTTTAAAGTCTATGTCACATCCCCAGCAGACTCTTCTTTTCTCATAAAAGGCATTAAAACCAATTTAAAATTTAAGTCCATAGGACCACTAATATAGGTTATGTAGCATTCCTGACTGAGAACCAAAGTCACAGACAAAACAGGTAACTTGGGAAACACACTTTTTGCAGGCTGCCAGGGAGGTCATGGAGACTCCATCTCTGGAGACATTCAAAACCCAAGGGACACATTCCTTTTTCACTGCTCTAGGTTACCCTGACTTGACAGGGAGGTTGGACTGGATGATCTCCAGAGGTCCCTTCTAACCCTGACTATTCTGTGATTCATTGATTTTATGAGAACATACTAGTACCTTTCTAGAGATGGCATCTGTGAATATTAGGTAATAATTTTATGGGAAAAATAATGCATAACTTTTTTTTTTCTGGTGCTCATGTAAGTGCAGGACTGTGTTCAGACTCTTCCCCATGCAGCAGCCTGTCTATCTCTATCCCAAGTGTTTCATGTTGACTTTTTTTGTGACAGGGAATCTGAAGTACTGAAGGGCAGGTTCTGGTAGTCTCATTCTCCCTTCTCCCAGCTTGGAGTAATGCAAAACCCCATTCTCTGAAAGAATGAGCATACTTTAATTGGGATAGAAAAACACTGCCTGACCTCTGGTTGCTCTTTACTTCACATATATCAAATGACAAGCCTCTATGAAATCTCAAATCTATTTAAAATTTAAGAATCCTTCACAAATTTACATCTTCAAAGGGTAGATTAATGTCTGTGAGGGCACATGCAGCATGTTTGTCCATACTGCAAGACTGGGAAGGAAACAGTTAAGGGCAGACAGAGCTGCTATTCAGGGGGAAGTAAGCAGGCCTGGGGAAACGACCAGCAGGGACATTAGCTTAAATTCACTAAGGACAGGCTGCACTTCAGGAGGAACCAGCTGTGGCAACATCAGCTGAGGCTCTGCTGAAAAGGCCCCAGGAGTCTCAGTAGACAGCACGCTGAATAGGAACCAGCAGCCTTCCCTGGCAACAGAGGAGGTCGACAGGATCCTGGGTCATTGTGTGGAAGGAATTCTCTCCTGTTGCTCAGCACCAGTAAGCCTGAATCCAGATACTGTGTCTGGTTTTGGGCTCCCGGTACAATATGAATACTGACAAACTGACTCAAGTTCAACAAAGGGGCTCCAAGGTGTTGGAGAAGCTTTCTGTTTTTCTGGTCTCTTTCAATAAAAAATGGTGAATTATAGTATGCAAAAGAAAAGTATATGGGCAAAATATGTTTGGTTCTCTAGTGTTATGAGATTATCTTTTTAATTCATAACAGAAAAGGATAGTGGTTCTTGCCACTTACATTTACATTTTATTTGTCCTGTACCCTCCTTCCTCCAATTGAAGAACTGCAATAATTTCAGACATCTGAATTGATAAAACTTCTTTTATTAACATAAACTGAAGTGGACACCAGAACAAGAGAGGAAACTGTGGTGTCCCAGGAGTAAACTTCTTGTCCCTTCAGTTGCAGCTGCTACTATGGTTAAGGCCTCTGAAAAAATGAGGCAAGCAGACAGCAGAGGATGGTAACAGCTTTACCTTCCTCATCTGAAGTAGCATAAAGCTAAAACTGAGCACACATTTAACAACACTCATTTGTGAATCCCCAGCCAGATATTGGAGTATCAATCCTTTTACACTTTTCACCACACTTGCACCATTTCTTCCCATACTCTATGTACAAGTAGAGAATAATGGAAGTCTCTTCGGTTTTTTGGGTTTTTTTTTCATAATTCCCAGTATTTACTATCTCCCCATATACAACTGAGGATACCAAGATGGGATGGAGCTGGACTATATTGTGTATGTTCTTCTGTTGGCAACATGTTTAATTTTTCTGCAGAGCCTTCCATTCCTCCTCATTTTTTAACTGTTTTTACCTCACCAAAACTAACAGTTTGCTTTTACATCACACTTGGCATACTCTGCTCCCAAGTCTCCTCAGTAAATTAATATGGTTGGTTTTCAGTACTGTTTCAGTGCTAAGTGAATCACTGAAGTGTCCAAGCTTCTGCTAACTGATGCAATTTCTAGGCTTTCTAAATGAGAACAGGGCATAAAATAAAGATGGGGTTTTTTTTTAATTGCAGCCTCAGAAGTTTAGGATTTGGAATCAGTTAATCTTCTTCTGAATAAACTCATATACTCAAATAATAAATTAATTCAAATCAATACTTAATTTTAGCAAACTGAAAGAGAAGATTTTTCTTCCACTGTAAGAGAGGATCCCAGTTAATTGGAAGAAATACATGTATATAATTTAATGAAAGCCACTGTAGGTAAGAAGGGAATAGGACAGAGTAGGCACACCTTCTGCTGTTGATTCCTAAGTTACACTAAAGATCAAATTAGTATATAAATAGACTTTCAACTTTTCTTGTTCACTTACTTCTTGTTCACTTACAATAATTACTTCCTATGAAAGAGAAGAGAAAACCCACTTGTGTTCTCTTCTGTTATTCCTGCAGTGAAAATCCCTAAGTACTGCTTTGTTTCATGTCTCTCTCTCATATTCAATATATCCATCATGAAACTGCTAAAACACACTTCTCTGGCCACGTCTCCTCCACCCTCTATGGTTTTTTTATGCATTTGAATATTGTTTTTCATCTTTTAGTCTCCTTCAAGTTTTTCTGGAGTTCTGCAATTTTACAGAATTCTTTAACAAATTGGGATAATATGTAGCATGAAGGACTGACCTTTTTTGATGCAAAAAAAGTATGCTTAAATTTCTGACACTAATCATATGTGTGAAAGTGCTGTAATAATAATACTGTCACTTGCTTGTTCAGATTGTAGCTTTGTGACCTTCTATTTCTTTCCTAGGTGAAGCACATATGATTAGAAGTGAATATAGTATCTTTAATCTATTGAAGATTTTACTGTCAGAGTACAAGTGCACATAGAGTTTGTAAGTGACCACTTCCATTCATACTCACACATCAGACACAGTGTCCTTAAACTTTTGCTAAATATCATTCCATCTTCAGCTGTGCATTTCATTTTTGCCCAGACTATTAGTATGAACAGGGAATTGCTATCTGGCTCGTTGTTTCCCACAGGAGCCACAGTGGAACACTGTTCATAATTTTTCTGTTCATTACAAAACTATGTATTAAGAAAGCTGAAGATGTTATTACTTGGTGTTAGTAATACCAACCACAGTTTCATGGAAGAGATGAGTTGAATCTTTCCAGTTCAGCTTTAAATGAGTGTGTGTACTTTACAAGTCTTTGCAGACAGGAAGACAAAAAGCAGAAGGAAGTGACAAAATTATTAGCAACCTCTAAAATTAATAGGAAAAGAAAAATAAGAGACACGATGTGCCTTTAAAGGGTAAATACATGCTCAAAGAATTTTTAAAGGCCTGTTTTCTGAAAACTGGTCCTCAGTTGTTTTTCTTTATTTGTGAACTGAGAGCTTCCTACTGAGCTTGTAGGAGTAACTCATGGTAGGCAGGAAGTTCTAACACACTACAATATGTTAAAGTAATATCAACAACAGCAAAATAATGTGGCAACATGGGAGCGTCAGCATGCATTCGTGCCAAATGGTTCATGTTGAAATGGAAAACAAAAAGATTATTTTTCAGTAAGAAAAGAAAATCAATATTTTAAATCAATGCCAGTCATCGGGAACAGTGAGAACAAGTAACAAAAGACCACAAAGTACCTTTGGGAACACTCAAAAGAAAAATGCAATAAATACAAAACCATTATACCAAAATAAAAGCTTCTTTGGCCTTCATTAGGATGTGTCATAGTCAGAACCCATACTAATTTTTCATGTTACGGCTTCCAGCCACTTCTGTAAAATTAAGGAAAACTTAGGTGACTGAGTTAAAGTTCTTCAAGAACACCATAATAGTGCCCATTGTTTTTGGCCTCTCATCACAGTTTAATCTCATTTACTGTAGCTACTATGCTGCTGTATACAAGAGTCCCTTGCAGATGCCATATCTGTCCATGCATGTTAGTTCTGCTCTGCCCATATGCAGTGCCCCCTGAGGATAGGCAAGTGGGCTCCCGGGAGAGACAAGAGGGTTGTCTTGGCAAGTCCAGTGTCACTCACATACCCAGCAGGTTAGACACAGCAAGGCACACTACTCACCAGGTGGGATTCTGGAGCTCCTTTCTAAAACCTCTTTGTAGATCAGCTGCCACAGAAGTAAAGATGTGGTTCACCTCCTCCTTTGTTTTACCTAATTGAGAAGTTTGGTGCGACCACCACACGTTTGTGTGAGACAAAGTGAGTTACAAAGGCTCTGCACAGAGCCTGTAGGGTCTCTCTGTCTGGATTATTGTTTTCTCAGACATTGCACCAGACCTGCGTTGCTCCACACACCATTGCAATGTTCTACCTCGGCTAGCAAGGCCTGACAGGGCGAAACCCTGTCCTGGTCTGGGGGACTAAGCATCATTATACAAAGACCAGACTAGTAAAACCCAACAGATCTAGCTGGTCCATGGGAAGTGGTTGTAGCTGGAAGTAGTTGGATTTGATGATCTGTATGGGCTCCTTCCAACTCAAGATATTCTATGATTCTAAGTGTCTTCTAAAGTACGTATTAGGGAGGGTGTTTTGTAAACACACCATACCTAAACAAGTTATTCTTTCCTCCATCAATGCCTGCTTTAGAGAGCTGGATATATCTATTCCCCAACTCAACACAGTCTTATCTTGTTGAAGTGCCTCTCAAGTAGTTAGTTAGTATGTTTAAATACCACAGTAGCCAAATCTTGCAGGGATATATTTTCCCACAATAAGGAATGTGAACAGCAAGAAACCTATTAAGTGGTTTCCTCAAAGTCTACAGGAAATTCGTGCTTAGACAATAAATTGAACCCAGATCTCCAGAGTCCCTCTCCATTCCGTTAGCCATTAGGATATTTCCTCTCCCAATGTACAATATAGTGTGCTGAGGAACTAAATTCTAAATAACTCAATAGACTAAATAAGTAGAGTTTCACCAAAGGACAGGCCCAGACTCATGCAACTGTTGAAACAGAACTTTTAATAATATTCCCTTTCATTTTTGGAGCAGTAGTGTTTGCAAAGCCTACAGAAGAATTAATAAAACCAAAGTTACTGCAAATTTTAATTAAAATTATACAGGACGGTAGAGAGTCTTGACTATCTTTTACTAAGAACTCCATCCTTCACAGGGTATTGAGTGACAATATACTTAGCTAAGAAAGGTCAGAAGAATGCATAATAATTGAATGTGTCCTAAAGGCAGGATATATATTTTCCAATCTGATTAACTCTTCCATAGATTCAAATTTATGCACTGTGTTCCTGAGCAAAAAATTCTCACTCAAACCCTTTGAAAATAGCTAATATATCTCTCATTAGAGTCTTAATAAATAAAGAATGCCTTCAATGTATTGCAAAACCTTTAATTGCATGATTTTTTTAGTAAGTCTACATTCATTTTAGTTTGGTGTGATAGAACTGAAACAATAATGCATGGTGAGATTAGTAAGATGTTTGAGTTTATCCAGATTTTAAGATATTGCTTTCTTTTCATAGTATTTTGGTCAATAATTCATGTTTAATAAGATTAAAGCCTATCTGGGGTGCTATCCCAAAAAAATAATACTTTAACACATTTCTTCCCTTTTGATTCCTTTTTTGGATGGATATCCATGAATGTCATAGATTACTGGAAACCCTGCAGTGCTCATAAAACTAGAAGATAAGCAATGCATTTGCCATGTCTTAAAAATTGTCCAGTCCCAGAAATAGGCATATATAGCTCATCCTTCTCTGCACTTCTGGATACCCGTTTATGCCCTCATTCCCTGTCTTGCACTCCAGCAGTAAGTCATTTAGGGACTTTCTGAAGTGACTGTTAAATTAAGGCCATTATATTTAGTATCTATTTATTGATTTATCACCTATCTACTTGTCTAGCCTTTTTTTTTTGACCCATGTATCATTTTGGCCTCCAGAACTTGTTTGTAGGAAGAAGTTAGATAAAGTAAAAATGCAGCATTTTAATTGATTAGTGTTGCAGATTAATGAAATTATTTTCCTGACATTATGCAGAAATAACTCAAAACAGTGCAAAGATTATTGGTTGCAATTTTGAGATGGGTGCTCAGTTTTGATAAAACAAGGAATTGAAGCAACAAAACTTGACAGTCAAGAACACAGGCTGTTGTAACATGCAATTGCTAACAAGAGGAAGGCAGGCAGGAGTGTCTGAGGACCATAAACACCAGCCATGGGACATGGTTGCTTTTTGTTTGTGCCTATGTATACAAATAGAACTCCCAAAGCTGAGGAAACATCAGAAAGGGAAATATGCACTCCTTATCAGTAAGGAGTGTTATAAGAGGACATTTATGTATTTGGTGACAGGGCTGTCGTTTTTAAGACAACCTTTAAATCTTCCCATAGGCAACATTCTGACATTAACAAATATTAATTAACTTAATAGTTATTAGATCCCTACTGTAATTTTGTCTATGCTTCTATTTCTCTGCTATTGCATACATGCATCAAAAAGAAAAGTAATTGCTTAAAAAAGTGGATACAGACTGCATGCATGTTGCCGGTTTGCAAGGTACACAACCTCCCTGCCAATCTCCCTCCTTCCTCTCTTTCTTGCCCACCTGTCTTTTTCTTTGTAACTATTATACCAAACCACATATGTTAACAATGAGTGAGACACAGTTTGTAGTTTCTTCTCCATAGCTTTCTCTTTACTTGCTGAACTGTCTGTTCTTGTTCATTGCAATCAAAGTAAATTACTAGCCACAGTTTGTAGCAATATACCTCCCAAAACTAAACCAAAAAAGAAAGAAAACATGTTATTGTTCTCACTGATTTGCATTTGAAAAAATAAAGCATTACTTACTCAGTTTGAACATGGAATTTTCCTGCAGACTTATAAGATTGGAATCACATCAAAAAGACAAAATGGAGATGTGTTTAACTATGATTAAGCTTATAAAAGGGTAGTATGGGTTTTCCTTGGCAATAGTTCTTATTAGAGGAGAGCCTGCTGCAGCAGAAAACTTGGTCACATCAGGCCCTTGGCATCTTCTAGGGAGATTTAGGATCAAGTATTTTGAATTTATCTCAGGTAGTAGGTTTTCAAAAACCTTTTTATGTCTTTTATATTAGGTATATCATATAATCATTGAATTGTTAGGTTTGAAAAAGACCTGTAAGATCATTGAGTCCAGCCATTAACCCAACACTGCCATGTTCACCTCTAAACCATTTCCCTCACTCCCTCAGGTTTTTTTAATATTTTCAGGGATGGTGATTCCATTGCTTCCTTGGGCAATCTGTTCCAATGCCTGAGAACCCTTTCTGTGAAGAATTTTTTTTTAATATCCAATCTAAACCTCCCCTGGTGAAACTTGAGGCCATTTCTTCTCATCTTGTCACTTGTCACTTTGGAGAAGAGACTGGTCCCCACCTCTCTACAACCTTATTTCAGGTAGACTAAAGAACCCCAGCTCCCTCAGCCATTCCTCATAAGACCCTTCCCCAGCTCTGTTGCCCTTTTCTGGACACACTCCAGCACCTCAATGTATTTTTTGTAGTGAGGGGCCCAGAACCAAGCACAGGACTTGAGGTGCAGCCTCGCCAGTGCTGAGTACAGGGGGACAATCACTGCCCTGGTCCTGCTGGCCACACTGTTGCTGATACAGACCAGGATGCCATTGGTCTTCTTGGCCACCTGGGCTCACTGCCAGCTCATGTTCAACAGCTCTGGACCAGCATCCCTGGTCCTTCTCTGCCAGGCAGTTTTCCAGCCACTTGCCCCCAGCCCTGGTCACAGGGCTTTTGGGTCACAACAGCCCCAAGGTCACAACTTGGGGCTGTTGTGACCCAAGTGCAGGACCCAGCACTTGGCCTTGTTGTACCTCATACCACTGGCCTTGGACCATTGATCCATCCTGTTCAGATCCCTCTGCAGAGCCTTCCAGCAGATCTACCCCTCCATACTTGGAGGTGACTCTCTGAGCTGACTGTGGGTTTGCACAATCTCCTTGTCTAGTTAATTGATAAAGATTTACTCAGGACTGGCCCCAACCCTGAGCCCTGGGGAACCTCACTGGTGACCAGCTTCCAGCTGGATGTAACTACATTCAGCACCACTTTCTGGGTGCAGCCATCCAGCCATGAGGATTGGCTGACACAGTTAGTCAAAGTCTCTGAACTTCTTGGTTTTCAACAAGCTTAAAGTAGAACCTTTTGTGTAGCCCCTGCTTTTCAAATGGGCCCACAGAAAACCTGATCCAGAAGAAATAAATTTTACATAAGGAATTTTTATAAGTCTTGACCTTCTTTTGTACAGGTCTGTACCGACATGTTGGGTCTGGCTGAGATGGAGGTAATTTTCCCCACAGAAGCTCTCATAGTGCTGTGCTTTGTTAGAAAGGTGTTTTGGCTGCTGCTGCGCAGTGCTTACACACCATAAAGGCTCTCTCCAACGTTCCCCCCCTCACCTGTAGGCTGGGGCTGGGCAAGATCTGGAGAGAGTACATAGCCAGGACATCTGACCCCAGACGACCAAAGGGACTTTCTATACCACAGGATGTCTGCTCAGCTATAAAAGCTAAAGAGAAAGGAGAGGACACACACATGTTTGTTATTACAAAATGTGTCTTCTAGAGAAACTGCTAGGCATGCTGAAGCCCTGCTTCCCAGGAAGTGTCTGGACTTCACCTGCTGATGGGAAATAGAGAATAAATCTTTTGTTTTTCTTTGCCCTCACATGCAGCCTTTGCTTGTACATTATTAAGTTGCCTTTACATTGACCAGCGAGCTTTTTCTCCCCGACTCGTTCCAGCTGAGGAGGGGAGTGATAGAGTGGGTCAGTAGGAACCTGGCATCCAGGCAGGGTCAATCCACCACAAGAGTTCACTCATTAGGCAGTGACATTCAGTTCTTACAACAACATGGTCAAATTAATAAGCAAAAAATCTTCTACAATAAAAAATATGCAAATTTTTGTAATATTTTTTAAAGATTGCCTCAGTTAAGTGTTTTCCTAGGGGGTTTTTTTTTTCTTACTTCAGTCTTTTTGCTTTGACCTTAACAGGCAGAGTATACCATTTTTCTAGCATTCTTTTTGGCAGTGGACTTCAGTACAGACTGTACTCATAATTTGTACTTAGAAATTTTGGGGCACATGGGCATCAGTGGATTATAGGAACTATTCAGTAATGCCACTAAAATTGAAGCTCAGCTGAGTTTCCTTTAGAAAATTTTACTTCTGGGGTTAAATATGTCCAGTGTTTCAAATCCTATCAAGTTGAAAACAGGTATTTAAATTGTCATGTGGCTTTTCTGTGCACAATTAGAGCAATCAAAGTGTTAGGAGCAGCAGCAGGAGCAGCATGACTTCTTTTGGAGCTGTAACTTGGACAACAAATCTGAGCAAAGTGGAAGACTGCAGAGTCTTAGAATCGAACTAGCAGGGTTTTGGTTTGTATGCTTCATGCAGGTTGTTCTACGCTGCAGTATTTTCCATATTTCTAATATTTCACAAAGAAAGGCCTATTTTCACTAGGACTGCAAAGAATATCCTGTACTACAGCTCTGTAGGTTATTTGTTCTTTTTAGATTTTTGAAACCTTTTAAAGCAAATCACTTTGTAATATCTTTTTGTTACCCTTGGGGTGTCTTACGTGACTCTTGAGAATCAGTGTGGTCCTGCCTTACATCCTGTGTCTTTAAGTCCCAAGCAGATGCCAGTGGTAGGACCATAGTGACACAGAGCCAATGGAACGCAATGAGCACTGCCAGAGGGCAGTGGAACATCTGAATCCAGTGGTGTCCAGACTGCATTGTACTGCAGGTGTTTACCTTCCTATTTTAGGTGTGCCAGTGTTTGTCATGTGAATCACTAAAGCCAAAGTCTACCTCCTTTGTCTTCAGTAGGCCTTAATAATATATTTCTGATGTGAAGATTTAAAGAAAAAGTAAGTCCTGCTTCAGCAAACATGCATACTGGATTTTCACAAGTATTTTGCATTTATTAAATCCTACTGAAATTAGTAGAAGGTACCTAGAGTTTTCATATTTTCTTATGAGTGATTTCATTCACATAAATGCAGCTATTTTACAGAGAGTATTTGCACAGTCATGTCAAAGTCTACATCCTTTATCCTTTGTGAATTTTTAAAGTAATAGCTAAAGAGCAGCATCTTTACCTGCCCTATGCACCTTCACAAGCTGAAGGCTGCAGTGCAAGACAGTAGATTCAGATCTTCAAGCTGATTGAGATAAGAGAAAGGTGGTACTACTGTTCAAGTGCAGTCTCAGACCTTGGGGGATGTAAACAAATCTGTGGAGAAGAATGCATGTCTGTCTGATAATGGACATAAGGAATGCAGCCACAAGGAAAGCCAACCCAGCAACTGTGCTGAAATCAGCTCTGACTGGGTAAAGAGTAATTCCAGAAGGGAAAGAGCATGATAACCAACTCATGGCCTGTCTACCCCAGAAACTCACCAACCCAAAAGACGAGAAACACTGAGAATGCAGACTAATTACCACTAGAGGCAAGGGAATAATTTAGCCAATGAGCATTAATTCCTTTGTTTGGTTAAATGTATAAATAGTGACAAGTTTTGAATGACCTCAGGACCACCTACCACCAAGAAGCCCAGGGTGAAAAAGGATCAGTGAGGTGCTACTGGATCCATGAGTGGTGACTGTATTCTTGATCTCTCTCTCTCTTTCTCCTCTCCCCCACTCCTTTCCCCTCTGTTTCTTTCTATCTCTATACCTTTATTGTTAAATAAAATCAGTACTATTGACTTCGACATATGGTCTTGTTTGCAACTTAATTCAGACAGAGGCATCTCTTAATAATCACAGTCTTAACAGTTGTGACAGATTTTTCCATTTTTATAGGCCTAGACCCACAACATATTTAAATTGCAGTGTTTCAGGAACTTTCATCATTAATTTCCATAATCAGTCATTTTCATCGAATCTTCACCTCATCCTTTGAATAGTAGCCTGAAACATCATACTTTAAGTGCCATATATTATTTTGCCATTAATGCCACCTGGTGCATATATTATATGTGGTGACATTTTATTAGTTGCCCATTACTAAGAGTGTATATAAATAATTTCCTTTTCTCTGTCATAAACTTTTCAGAAGGTTTGGCTGAGCAAAGCAAATATATGCACTAGTGGTCTTTGATTTCAGGTGCTTTACTACAGACACTGCTAATATAGTGGAGTTGGCAGTACATGTGCTGTGCTTCTTTATTTCTGGCCTTCGCTTCCCTGATCCTAGATAACTGAGAGGAGGAACTGAAACACTAATTACTGAAAGCAGACTGTACATGCAATTCCCTCCCTTATCCTCTCTTTAGCTATCTGCATAAACCATTGCTATCCAGTTTGTTATTCTGTTGGCTCAGAACTATCATCCTGAACATCTCAGTTTTCTTCAGTATCCTTTAAGCCATTTCTCTTTTACTGAGAAACTCCCACTGACTATTCATGGTTGTTTGCAAGAGAAGTCTTAATATTTTTACACTCAGTAGGTCCATTTCATCTTCTGCCCAAAGTAAAATTTCCTAATGCTTCATAGCACAGAAGCCACCACCAACAGATCTATTCACAGACCCTTACATTCTTATTTCTTTCTTCTTTAGCCAGGGTTCAGCAACCTTTGGTCTATGATGTCTGTCCTCAGCCAAGGCTGATAACTTCCACTGCTTAGAACTACTCTCCTTCATCCCTTTAGCTACCACCAGTTAATCAGAACTTACAAACAGGCTCCTCCACTAACATGTGTACACATTTGTACAACTTTATGGATACCAGTCAGTGAAACAGGACAGAAACAATGCAAACAACTGGAAGAGCTCTCTGAGGAAGTTTGTTATGGGTGAACAATCTCATGTTCTGTCTCTGGAAGGTAATATGAACCATTTCTTCTGGTGGAGGTCTTGCTTTTCTGCTGAATTCATGCCTGTTGTATGCTTTGTGGAACCACGATGGCTCCTGTGCTGCTACCAGTCCAGAGGGATTTCTATGGGAAGAGGTACCCTGTTTCTTTTTCAAGGATACTACTGAACATGCTTCACATGAAGATTGCAAAGGATGTGGATGCACAGGATGTGGATGAAGTCAGGCGAGGTATAGCTTTGTTACAGCATTGGCATCTTCCAGTTTATGTCAGGAGAATTAGAGGTGGCAGTGAGTAGCGTCCTTCAAGAAGTGATAGGAGTAACTTCCTAGGGGATGGAGCAAATTGACTGGAGTTTATTTTAGCTGAGACTGCCATGGTTTGAGTTAACTAAAATGGTTTGAGTTGAGTTTGAGTAAACTAAAACCAAACCTGCAGTAAAGATCTTCCTGCAATGATACTTGGGCAAAGAGCCTTGTATGATACAGAAATACCAACTTTGGCTTGTCAGTCTTACAGCTGAGTGTTTTGAGGCAGGTTGTTATTCACTGACTGAGCTGCAAAACAGGATGATTCACTGCTCTTTTACTGGGTTTCTGAGAGGAAATTGATGTGGGATTCTCAGTGTACTGCAGAGCTAAGTAGAGTCGAACAGTAATGCTTGGTCTTCTTCTACTGGTTCCTCAGAGAAGAGGTGAGGAGGGAAGGGTATGAGATGAGACTAACACAGGTTTTTTTCCACCCTTCCTTCAGATTTTTTTCCCTTTCTGTTTAGGGGAAGTGCAGAAGAGAAGAAATAGACCCTTTGCACCATCAGACTCAGTGACAGTTTTGCCACTGACTGCTCTGCAGAAGGATTTAATTCTAATGTTTTAAATATAGAACAATGTGTTTGTAGTCATTAAAAATGGCAGACTGAAACAAAGCTACATATCAAACAGTTTTGAAACAAAAAAAAATACCAAAAACCCATGATGTGAAAGAGTCATGCACTTGTTAAGTATTCCTCCTTAAAAACATGATGATTTAGGGATGTATGGGAGAAACTAGCTGCTTATTTGTTCCAGCTATAAATATAATGAAAAAGGGGAGTTCCTTAAATTTACTTTACTGCCTATTTTTAATATATAACACATTTGTAGAATATGGCCTAGTTCTCAGAAGTAATGATGTACTATGCTTCAGCAATTCCAAGAATTGCTTTTTTGATTATTTCATTACTTAAGTGGAACTTTGCAACTCTTGACCTCTAAGAAAACTCTTCAACATGTGAGTCTGCTGTGTTTTCATAAACCAGTAAGGAGTTTATATTGAGACAGGTAAGTGTATGGATGACCCATGTTGCATGCCACAAACTTATTTATTTTTGTGGATTGTGATTATGCAAGTGTGTTCAACAAAAAACATGAACTTGCATCATCATTGAAATGAGAGGATGGTAAACTGGTGTAGTTATTTTTGCAGATCACTTGGAAAACTGCATGCAGTAATGCTGGCACTGAAGTTCCTTTTTGACATAAAGCTCCCCTCCCCCCATTGTAAATTAATGTATGGTTTAACCTGTACACACTGTTTCAGTTCAGCATTCATCATTATATATACAACCAGTAAGGTTAATCCTGCATGTTGTTTAAAACAATAGTAAGATACGGGGTGCAAAGGGTGAATAATGGAATAAAACTGCAGCTTAGAAGAGGATGTATGGCAGTGATAGATACCATTTTAGTTTTAATGATTTTATTCTTTGCACTGGTGGGATAGCAATATTAACTAGAAATTATTTTTAAAAGTACTTAAAAGCCTTAGGGGTGGCAATGAGGGCAAGAATAGATAGCTATGCATAGGTATGATTGCACAGACATAGACATAGAAGGAATGGAATTTATTTGGCAGCCTTATGAGTCTGGCAATTAATTACTGATAGGAGCTGATCACCTTAGGCACTTTATAATCAAAAGAAAAAGGCATCAACAAGAGGTGATTAATGTAATTTTAAGACAATCACTGATGATAACTCAGAACCTTGGTCATTTAAATGTTAAGATTCCAGCTGAATTCACAGTGGAAATACTGAATAACATATTATGGTAATGAATTTTCAGTAAGCCTTACACTTCCTGTAGGTCTAAACTGCCATCATGGTCATAATAAGAAGCATTCAGTTTTGGATGTATTTCAGTTCCATAATTAAAGAGTTGGTTTTCAAAAAGGACAAATTTCTTCATACTTGATATAGTCAAAATGATATAAATCTATCACTTAAAAAAACCCTGGAATTTCTGTATTTTCCCATTTTTCAAGAATAACAGAAAATGAAAATGTTACTCAGTGGTATGTATTAGTGTGACAAATTTTAAAAATGCTATAGATTTTCCTTGAAAAAGTAAAATAAGCTGATTGATTTTCAAATAAGAAAACATCTAAATTTGCAGAACTTGCATCAATATTGTCAGACATATTATAGCTTGTTTTATCATTTAATTACAGTGTACTTCTACTTTTCTAAAGTCTTAGGAGATACCTTAGAATACCATTGAGAATTATTAAATAAGAATTATATGTTACAAATATAGGACAGCAGCATTTTTTCTATCAAAGGATATTCCTTTGTTGTTCAAAAAAATGTTTGATGCTCATATTTTTAAAGAAATCCTTTGAAGCTCACTTCAATAGAAATTCTTGCCATACAGACCAGACGAGATTTAGTTTACTAATTAGCTGCTTCATTTTGATTTAGCATATAACAAAATCAAATCACAATTATAGATTTTTTATTAATTAAACTTTCAAAAACAGCTGTGTATGTGCTGATGGCAAACTTTTAACCTGCCTTCTTCTTTTATTTAATTTTCTTTCTTATTAATTCCCAGCCTGATTTAATGTTCTATGTTTTCAGGCAGACAATGCACTCACTAGCTGAAGAACAGGAGCTAGAAGTGAGACTCATACAAAAGAATGAGTTTCATGGCCCATGATCAGCAATTTCCCTACAAGATCCCCCCCACATTTCTGTCAAACACTCTTACAAAGTTCACCATGGTACTAAACCCATTTTTCCTCCTTTGCTCTTATTCTGCTTTTCTGTCCTTCCCTGGTGTGAAAATTTCTTAAATCCCTCCCCATATCCTTTCACATCAAGAAATTATTTCTGAAGGCAAAATTCATTAAAGGACATATGGGAATAATTTTTGAAAAGAATGGGTTATAGGGAGAAGTTGTTTTCGGTTTTTTTAAGTGTTCAGGAATTTGTAGAAAAGGAAAATTATGTCTTTTCTTTACTCTCCTTTACTTAATCAACTTCTTTCTATCCATGTCTCTTCCCAGTATTGAGGGCATGCCCCAGAATTTATAGTTTTCATCCAAAATCACATACTGCCTTATGTGTCCCTACTGTCTTCACTGCTTGATCAATCCTATTTATTTTGTGTAATCCCATCCATCTCTAGTAGTGTTCAGTGAAGCAGCTCTTGTTTAGGCAGTGTTAAAGATTTCAGTGTTGCAAATCATGCAACTGAACTGCTCTTTTACTTTGCTGGGTGTAGATGAGCAGAAGTTAACACAGCTCTGTGAAGCTGAAATGGTGAAAGGAGTCCAAAAATTGCCTTGTACTGCTCTACACACAATCTCCCAGCCTTTGAAAGAAGACCTACATTTGGTGCATCTGTTGGTTTGTCTTTTGTAGGACCTGCTTGGTTTTATGCTCTAAGTAGGACCACAGTTATGAACACTACACATTATGCTTATTTCTTTTTATATGCCACCTAAATTTTGAACTCTTCTTAATATTTGGAAAAAAAAAACCCACTGGAAATTGTGTGGATGTTTCTAGAATACAAAGAGAAGGTTGCAGTCTCCTTTGTCCTATGACTCCAGCGTCTCCAGGAGATTTATGAGACACAATTTCTATGTGGTCCAGTCCAAACCCAACCTTACCATCATGACGTTTTTAGAAAGTGGGTAGATAATTTCTTCCACTACTACCTGTGAGATGGAAGCAATTAAAGACAATCAATGTATTTTCATTCTGGGATGCTACTGTGTCTCATCCAAGCTACACTAAATTGAGTAGTCTTTCCATATCCTTTTGGTTAGACAGATCTAACTGGCTTTACATTACTGAAGGAAAAAAAGGATATGACAGCTTGGCTGCTGTAAAGGTAGTCTGGCAGATGAAGCTGAAGATCAGATGCTTTGCAAGAAAAAGGGAAGTATAAATCCAATCACTGCCCCTTGCCCACTGAATTAACGGCAATCAAAATCTCTGATTAGCTCTGCTATCCCTCTGCCCGAGGCAATAAAGCTGAAATTGTCAGCAGTTTCCAGTGCTATTTCAGGTAGGGAGAACTACTTACTTCTGTGGTTCTTCTCTGTGTGTTAAATTTTGTTTGATTGGAAGCCATTTTACTAGAAAGTAGGTTTTGAGCCTAAGTGCAAAAAATTTTTTTTTGCTTCTAATTATTCATCTGATCACTTCTTTAATGGAGCATTTGATTTATTTCAAAGTAATCTCTGCTTTTTATATGTAAATCATGAGTTTGAGAGTGTGCTAATTAAATTATGCAAGGAAAATGCAAGGAAAAACTGTTCTAATCAAAAGGTGGAAATTCTATTAAAATGTTAGATATTTATTTATATAGGCTTCCAAAGGAGGTAGCAATTGACAGTATGAACTACACTGTACACCATGTTCCCAAGACAAATGCAGTACATTCAGTTACTAAGAAGATTAATGTACTCTGTGAGGCAAGGCATTGCAATCAGAAACCAATAATTGATACAAATAACCAGTATGACCCAGGAAGAGATTTTCTTTAATTCCAGGTGAATTGGAGTTGTCTTAATTTCTTAATTGCAGAAACCAATAGTAGATACAAATGGCCAGTCTGACCCAGGAAACTATTTTCATTAATTCTGGATAGAGGTGTCTTAATTGCCTAAAGCACACATTTGGCAGTTTTTAGTTCAGAAGGGAAGTTATCAAAGAACTGAAGTCTAATTTTTCTAATGCTAATCAAGTATTTCTCTAAGTTTTAAACAGCTCAACAATACCAAAGCTGTGAAAAAGCATTGAAATTTAGCTCAGCCATCTAAAGAATTTCAAAGCACACATGTTATAATATTCATTGTACTAAGATAAAAAGCTGCAATAAGTACCAAGAGAATATAAGCAGCTCTAGCTGTATGTAAAACTTTTTCACAAAGAGGTTTTTATCTTAGTGTGTTTTTTGGGAAATACAATGATATCAAGAAGCAAACCCACTAAAAAAATGTTTCCTTCCATGAATAATTGCTTTTTTAGAATCTCATTTTCCAGGTTCTCATGCTGTTTGGAAATACTGACAGCAGGTTGTCCAATGACAGAACTAGATGCTTCCTCATGTATATTTTGATGTTAGAAGAGAAATTTAGATGGGCATATTTTTTGCTGTTTCTATGTCAGAAAAGCAAAAGCTTCCTTGAAGCATTTGGATTTAATTTTGTTTCACCATCACTTCTTCAAAATGAAGAAAATTGTTCCCCATCTCTTTTTTTTTCTTTTCTTGTTCTTCTTTTCTGTTGAATTGTTGGATTGTTAGTGCTTCCTCAGTAGTTTGGAATTTAAAATGGTGCTTCATCATTGTACAAGAGGTTTCAGGCAAATAGAAATTCAATCTCTGCTTATCATGAGTTGCTCTCTATGTTGTTTTTTCATGAGCCAAAATAAGAGATATGCCCTGCAGTCTTCCTAACAGCAGGATTTGCATTTTCAGTCCTCCAACTCTGTTGTTGAGTACTGTAAGCTCTCTCCTGCCTCCTGTCACTCTATACTATCAGCAGAACACCCACGTGAGTCATCCATGAGACATGAACAAATACAGATCAGGGCAGGCAGTGTATTTCACTACTCTCTAGCTTGGCTGCACCTGTCTTGGCACATGGGTAATTTCCTAAAAGTAATATAAAGGATTATGAAGGATTTCATGATGATCCTGAGTACTAATTGCAGAATGAGGTGCAATGCTTACATTATGGTCTACTGCTCTTTCAGCTCGTGAGTTAATCATTATAATAACAGCAACCTTTTCCTTCATATTTATAAAACAGCTCATAAATCTACAGTACTGCAATAACATAAAAATAAAAATTATTCTAATTAATTGAGAAATAAAAGGCCAAAGAAAATAGAGGCAGTGAAAATGGCTGATTCACACCTGGTTAATAAATGACATTTCAGAGACATGATTCTTGAATTGAAATGTAAGTGAAAGACTAAGTAGTCTATTGAAGCAATTTCAGGGAGAACTTCCAGGTGAGATCTTCAAAGGCATATAATTCAATGTACAAGTGTTAATTGAAATTTGTTGGAGGTGAAGTTCCTAGAGTTCTACAATGTAAAAGTTACAGAGATTTTGATGGCATTGAAAAAAATTACAGCACAGGTAGGGTCCAGATTCTTCCCATCGTCACTCACCTTCCCTGAAATCTGGGGGAAAGTTGAAGCCCCTGTAATAATCAATTACTTGTCAAAATTATGTGTAGTGTGCATCTGAAGGAGTGAGCAATATATTATGTATCACAGCTCATAAATGGCACAGCTGCTAAATAGTAGCAAATAGATTTAGTATTACAGATGGAGCTATTTTGCTGCAGAGTAAGCCCAACATTATTGCTTTTTTTCTTCTTCTTTTGTGGTCAACATATTTTCAAAATATAAATATGAAAACATAGGTAGTGTCAACATGGTTGACGTACATAAAATAGAAGACTATATCTACAGGATTCAGCAACAATATGTAAACATAGCTAATGCTATAATGCAGATAGTGAATCAGCTGGAGTTTTCAGAGAAGAAATTAGAAAATACAGATTAAAAATGTCAAGTGCATCCATTGTGAGGTGATTGACTGAGGACAGCATCAGCAGTTGGCTATAAGTTTGGCCTGCCCTATAAGTGTCTATTTATATAAATATATATATGTGCATACATATATTGTTTATATAATTATGTTTATGTGGTGTTTATCCATAATATGAACAGGTGGGAGTATGTCTGTACCTCTTCCTGTACCTGAGTTCAGTTCACTGACTGACTAAAGGTGGAAGGCACCACAATGGGACTTCTGGTCCAACCTCCCTGCTTAAGCAGGATCACACTAGAGCACGTTGTACAGGATTGTGTCGAGGCAGTTCTTGGATATCTCCAGTGAGGGAGACTCCACAACCTCTCTGGGCAACCTCTTTCAGTGTGTGGTCACCCACATGGGTTAAATGCAATAAGGTTAACACATATAAAATGCATTAAGTTTAAATGCCTTTTAATAGATATAAAATGCACCAAAGTTAAATGAATTTAGACTTGTGATTTTAAGCTGGTTCAGTATTTTTTATTGTGAGAGGAAAAGAACTTTTACACTTTCTCTTTGCAAATACTCTGGGACTAGGGAGCGTATTAATCCCCATAGGACAGGGGTGTGATTAATCACACCTTAGTAAAGTAGAGAGTGAATGTCCACCCTACAGCTTTGATGAAGTCACTAGATATAAAACAAAAATTAATTTGGCCTATTTAATTTCACATTTTAGTCATTAATTATTTTGATTTGTATTTTCTGAATTGATCTGTATTGCTATATTTAGGAAAAAGAATAAAACTTCATATTATTTGGGTTCTGTTTTGCATTTCATACTATGTAGCTTTAGAGAAAATTACTGGTGAGATGATGATACACTCATTAATAGTTCTAAAAATCTGACAGGTAGGTAACAATTTTTATACATTGTTGTTATCATGAACAATTTAAGTAGTATTTTTAGATTTCTTTTATGTTGCAGCAGCTGCTCTCAATTTCTCTAAGTCAAATTGCAGTTGCTGAAAGGCTGCTTACTTCCTCTCTCTCTTCTTGCAAAGAAAATGACATACTGTGTTAGCTGATTTATAAACTGCTGGGGAGGAGGGTCGTTTAGTTTCAAAGAAGCCATTATTTAATGTATTTTTAGGGCAGAAGAGTCACCATTTTCTTTTTGACTGTTCTGTTAGAAGTTTGTGGGAGGAGAAAAGTGGCTGCTGTTAGTAAGAGGCGTACAGAAATGTATCTATGCTACTGCTTTATTCTGTTGTTGCAGGATGTGAATTAACAGGATGCAGCTAGTCTGAAAGAGGCATATGCAACGCATTCTTTAGCCCTATAGCAGAAATAGAAATTTGGCTTTCAAATCTAGGATGTAAGGGGAAAAAATGTATCTAATTTCTGACAGAAACTTTAGCCTTAAAGGCTTGGTTACTTAAAAAACTCTAGGAGTTTTTAATTTCTCTTCATTAGGCTTTCTATCATTATTTCCATTTGTTTACTTCCTAAGTGTGTATTTTCTCATTCTTGCTGTGTTATTGACTTTACTTTGTTCCTTTGATCAGAATTCAGTTTGCCTTTTCTTAAAGTAGCTTTTAATTTTCAAATCAAAATTAGCTATGCTAAAAGGCAGGAAAGTCTGTCTGAGTATGACAGATTAATGACTCGCCTGTATTTTCAATTATGGAGACATTTAGACTATTGGAAGGTCTTAACTCTTCTGATTGCTTTATGATTTTAGCTATACCATGTCATCTGAAAATTACATTTGTTGCCTTAAAACCATAGTGTGGTAGCATAGAATCTTATGCTTACTGATTGGAGAAGATATTTGCATGTACTGAAATGTTGCCATTACCCAGTAGTAGCCCCATTTCCAGCTTGTTTTGAGGCTGCATGGTAGGAGATCCTTGAAAACACAGATACAGTGGCTACCTTGAGTTTTGTATCCTAATCAGATGCAGTAGAAGGCGGAAAGAGAAGCATAGTAAAGTGAAACTTGTAGAATATTTTATTAGCCAGATCAGTTTACTGTCCATAGTGCTTTCTGCTAGGCCAGTGTCACCTCTGCTGCAGCCGGAAAACATTTATAGAAAAGTTTCCAAATGCATATCCTAAAACTTGCAAGAGTTATGATGTTTGTTTTTTGGGGACCGTTTTCCTCCTTTGACTATCACCATACCACCTAAATTATCTCCTGCAGCTGATAACAAAGGTTCTCTGTGCTAAGGTGATCTGAAAGTAACATAGAGTTTCTAAGGAGATTTTTCACTGGACTGTGGATCTTAAAGGGTCTTTACATTCATCTCTACTACATCACTACCCTAAGAACTTCTTCTCTACCATCATAAAAATGTTAAAGCAAGTCTCTGTAGACAGAATTGCTGAAGAACCACCCTGCTCTCATTGCACTGGGACAATTGTCTTGTACTATAAAACCAAGACTTCCCCTTGACATCACCAAACATCTGAGTGGTGGCTTCTTATTTCCTTTGCAGTATCTAAAAGCCACCTCTTCCAGCATCTTTAAAACTCATCCTTCGCCTTGTTTACTCAATGAAATTGCATTATTTGAATTCATCCTAGCACTGAAGTTCCTCTCAAATACGGTAGATGGTTTCTTAGATTTACAATGTTTCTAATGTCCCACATTGATATATAACTGCATCAATATAAGGTTTTAAAAAGCTTGTTCCCATAAAATTTCTGGTTAATGCTTAATAATTTTCAGAAATGTTCAGATCACAGAGCATGAGAGTAATTGCTAAATTCTCCTCACAAGCATATCTTTGTCAGGCAGTCATAAAGTAAGTTGAAAGCAAAATGGTTTATAGAAAATTAGTTACATAGCTTGTAAAATGCTCTACAATGCCTGCAAACAAAAGGGAAAATTTTCTGCAATTTCACTATTTTGTACTTGCTCAGATGGCCATTAACCAACAAGATGAAAATCAAATTTATCCTATTCATGCTATGAATTATCTGTGATTAGCAGTGTATAGAATGTGATTTTCTAAAGCTTCTTTCATATTCAAGGTATCTTCAAGCACTTTGCAAAAAAAAAAAA